>KN824833.1:0-97900 GCA_000827395.1 Paxillus rubicundulus Ve08.2h10 | reverse complement strand
CCTTCTGTTCCTGTTCCTGTCCCCTTTATTATCATTAGTGAGCGCTTCTCCGCCCACTCCGCTACATATATATACCTAGTTTTCACTTCGGATTCCTCAGTCGTTCTTTGCCCCTCTTTGGCAGTGGCTGAGGTGAGTTTACTTTATACTTATTTACTACTCCTAGCTAATCCCTAGTAGTCTGGGCAATCACTGCCCTATTATAGTTTTTGTCACTACCTACATAAGGCAATTTAGCAGTAGGTTCAGAGAGGTTTGCACAGGTTCAGACCAGGTTTGGGTGTACCTGCCTAGTCCTGAACCTGTGCCTGAATGATAGGGGATGAACCAAACCCAAACTGAACTTTGGCAACCCTAGATAGCATAGGAATGGAATGGAAGTGAGGCAGAAGGTGAGTGGTGACAAAAACTATAAAAGGGCAGTGATTGCCCAGATTCAGCTGCTGCCAAAGGAGAGCAAAGAACAACCAAGGAATTTGAAGTAAAATGTAAGTGTATATATGTAGTGGAATGGGCAGAGAAGCACTCACTAATAGTGACAGGGGATTAGGAACAGGAGCATAAATGGATATGGAAATGAGGCTTAGCAATGTAAGATAATAATGTAATTCCCCTGGAGGCTTGGGAGTGATTGTAAGGAAAGGATGATAGGATAGGGTAACAGTCCATGCAAGTTCTGGGTGGACCCCAAGCAAGGTCTCTGATTCTGAGCAATTCTGGATGGATTCCAAGTGGTTCCACATAGGGGGCAGGGTGGAGTCATGATCTCTGGGTTTTCAAGATTCCAGAGTTTGTGTTCTGGAGTTCTGGAGTTCACTATACTTTGTCAAATGGGATAAATGGTAATGTTGGGGAGATGTGGTATGACAATAGAGGCATGGACAATGGATGCTTGTAGACATAAGGGATACCACTTCCCTACAATGCCATGAGGACCTGAGGCTCTGTAAAGGAAAGGGGGTCCCAGGCAAGTGAGGGAATGGGCATGGACAAAGGGGGATCTCATGGGTGGATTTTCAGGTGTGTGTGGGTATGACAGGGGAGCTGGAATGAGCTGTCACCTAGTGCCATATGTGTAGGGAATCCCAGTGCCTTGAGCTCCTTGATGTCTACACATCAGGGAACTTGTCATATCCTGTGTTGTGCAAGTCAACTCTGCTCCTCTGGAGCCTACTCCAGCTCAACTCCACTTTTCTGCCTATACACAAGTCTGCTTTTCCACTTATCTCTAAT
This sequence comes from Paxillus rubicundulus Ve08.2h10, assembly GCA_000827395.1. Classification (NCBI taxonomy): domain Eukaryota; kingdom Fungi; phylum Basidiomycota; class Agaricomycetes; order Boletales; family Paxillaceae; genus Paxillus; species Paxillus rubicundulus. The sequence continues at coordinate 96,667 of KN824833.1, read as the reverse complement.
ACTTCTGTCCTGTGCCTTGTTTCTCATCTTCATACTTTTGACAGACACTTGACATATCTAATAATTCCATCTTCTGATTCATTACATTCTAACTCAACTTGACTCCTTCTGACTTGTTCCCTATCTCTCCAATTACTTTGACTCATATTCTGTCCCACTCCAGTACTTCAGTGCCCTCTGTGTTTACTTGTCACTGTAGTATATAAGCCCTCCTTGTATTCTGTATTCTGCAGTTTGAATATTGACTATAATCACTCCTCTTGTCTTGTCCTCCTAAGTTCTCCATCAACACTTGAAGCTAGTCTTCTTGTCGTCACTCTGACCCTCTGACCCCTCACTGCTCCACTCCACCATCACTCTGTTACTCTGTTACTCCACATCTTTGCTAAATACTGGATAGAACTTGGACAAGGGCACAATACATAAGTTGAAGCCAAAGTCCACTACAGTACCTCCAACAACTCCAGACAGCCCAGAGGAACCAGATTTAACAGAACTCCTGTCACTATGAAATTTCAAAGTTTCTTGTCACATCATGGATCTCTGGCTACAGAATCCACATCCCATGCCAAACTTCCATCTACACCTACCCCCTCCACTTGCCCTCCCTGTCACCCCTTTGGGGATAAGCCTGACCAACCCATCCATAGGGGCAATGATGAGCCCAGCAGTATTCCCAACAACAACAACAATGATGATGATGATGATGATGATGACTATCCTTTCAACAATCAGCCTGACCCAGATAACCTTCTGTGAAGCCCCATTATGGCTCTCATGGAAGCTGTCTGTGTCAGATTCTGGTTCAATCCCGGAGTTTCCGGAATAAACCCAAAGGGTCGGGGGTCAGGAAGTCGGTAAGGGAAATCCAGAAATGTCAGGTAGGTAAGAGACTGCGGCTTCAATGTATGTGTTGCGCCCCTGTATGAGTCTTGTCTCTTGATTTCAGGTGAGGGTCAGAATTTAGTCCCAAGTTCAACTCAAGGACCAGAGGAGGTGATTCAGAGGATCAGAGGATTTCTGGGATTGAGATCTAGCTGATATTCGAACTGAGAAACTTAGGGAAAATTACAAGGATTTATATACTAGAAATCGGAAAGGATATATATGGGTTAGCATCAGGGTGAGGGAATCCTGATGCACAGCGGAAGAAGGCTATGTTGGGATTACTAATGTAAGGCGTGCAGATGACAAATGGGAATGTGGGATTAGTAAGGAGGAAACAATGATGACAAAGAATGGAAACATAACAGAAAAGGACATAAGACGGATATGATTACTGATGGATGAAAATCTGAGGATTCAGGAGAATGGAGGACGGGAAACAAAGAGAGATGTCTAAGTAATATTGGGTGTTCTCAGGATATGCCGGAAATCGTCAGAAAGTGTCAGAAAGTGTCAGAAAAAGGTTGGATGAGATGGGGAATTTACGGGATGTGACGCTGTGGTCTCACCAGCCCACTTTCCAAAATCCTGACACTGATACTTCATCCATGCATATAAAGGTGTGGGAACCTGACACCTTCAATGGAACTGATCCTCACAAGCTTCAAGTCTTCTTGGTCCAATGCAAGTTGAATTTCCAGGACTGTCCTCACATGTTTCAGACTGACAAAGCAAAAGTCACCTTTACTCAGTCCTATCTCAAGTGTATAGCCCTCAAATGGTTTGAACCTAACCCCCCCCATGCTTCACCCAGACTGGATGGAAAACTACCAGGAATTCATTCTCAAGCTCCAGACCATCTTTGGCCCTGTCATGGCCAAGTCTTTTTCTCCTATTAACAGGCCCATGCACTTCTAACCTATACACCTGTTATTTGGTGATGTTTACATGTCTCATATTTTCTTTGATTCCCATCTCTCCTATTTTCTTTTTTTCAACGTTGTGCTTCTCTATTCTAGCATTGTTGTGCATTTGTTGTCATGCTTTGATTTCTAGTGAGCCTGACAGGCCCCCATGATCCTGTTGGTGATGCTGAACACCAGTTAGACCACCCCTCAATGAAAGACAGCCAGCACATCAACAAGCACATTGTTAGGTTCAATCACCTAACCTCCCAGGTCAGGGGCTATGGTGAAGGCACCCTCAGACACCACTTTCATCATGGACTCCCTGATAGAATCAAGGTCAAGATTTCCCATATCAAGCATCATCAGATCCTGGGGGAACTTTGTACCCTCATGCAGATTATCAACAGCAGATACTGGGAATGCAAATCTGAGATTTCTCATCAGACCAAGGCATCTGGAGATCAGTCCTCAAGAGCACTCCCAATATCTTGTCCTTGAAACATGCTCAACCATTTGCTTCCCCTTCAACCCCTGATGCTTCCTCCACATTCTTCAAACATTGTAGTGAATTGGTATTTCCTACATCTACCAGTGTCCTCCACCCACATCTCTGTCACTGTACTGCACCTCCCTAACATTACCACTCTTCCCTTTCACTTTCCACCTCAATTCCATTCCATTCTCATGCTATCCATCCATATCCATGTGTTACCCATGCCTCACACATCACAGAACACATCCTCCATTACAGATCCTCAACTCCACATCCATCCCTGACCATCCAAACTTGCTGGTAAGTCTTGAGACATGACCTCCCACAAGGAGCATGTCCATGAAGTCCTGTATTGCCTATTCAAACATGGGCTCTACACCAAACCTGAGAAGTGTGAATGGCACTTGGACTCTGTTGAGTACCTTGGCTACTATTTTTCCCCTTCAGGGTTGATGATGGCCCCCAAAAAAGTCCAAGTAGTTCAGGATTGGCCCAACCCTCAAAAGGTCAAGGACATTCAGTCCTTCCTCAGGTTTGCCAACTTTTATCATCAGTTTATTTTCAATCATGTGCCATACTGCCTTCAATAAGCCCAAGGATGCCTTTACCACAACCCCTATTATTACTCATTGGATCCCAGACTGTCCTATCACTATGGAAACTGATTCTTCAGACTATCATATCACAGGAATCCTCTATCTGTTTCCCAGATGAGGAATTCTGTCCCACTGCATTCTACTCCCAAATAGCTCTGGAACTCAACTACAATACCCATGATAAGGAATTACTGGCTATCCATGAAACCTTCAGCCACTGGTGACACTACCTTGAAGGTTCCAGCACCCTGTGGATGTCATCACTGACCACAAGAACTGAGATATATCTCTACTCCCAAAGTCCTGACCTGCTGGCAAGCCCACTGGTTGGAATTCCTTTCTCAATCCAATCTGGTCATCCATTTCCATCCTGGGCACTTAGCAGCTAAACCCGATGCCTTTACTTGGCACTGGGACATCTACCCAAAAGAAGGGGATTAGGACTATGCTCACATCACCCCTCAGAACCTCTGTCTGGTGTTCACCTAAGAACAGCTCATTTTGTCCCTACAGGCTACTATCCTAATGGCCACAGTCCTTCATGCAACCTCTCTACTTGGTATCAAAGACATTCATAAAGACATCCTAGAATCCCTATCATCCAACCACATAGCTTCCATTCATCCCAAGGACACCTCAGACTCCTGATGGACCATCAACCCTGAAGGTTTTCTAACATTAGACAACCACATCTTTGTCCCCAAAGCTAAGGACCTTCATCTTCACATACTCCAATACAAGCACAATCATTCATTGTCTGGACACTTCAGGCAAAATCAGACTCTCAAGCTGATTCATTTGGAATACACTTGGCCAGGACTCAGGACATTTGTCAACGATGACTACCTCAGTTCTTTCATTTCCTGCACCCAAGCTAAAACTCTGAAACACCAACCCTATAGAACACCTAAGCAGCTCCCCATCCCCAAAAATCCATGGAATTCTATATCTATGGACCTCATTGAGCAACTCCCCTCCTCCAGTGGTTATACTGCTATCCTAGTAGTGATTGACTGCCTTTCCAAGCAAGCCACATTCATTCCAATGCACTTGTGACACTGTGACAACACTACTACATATGGATGGGATTATTAAACTATAACATGCTGTTACAGGCATTGCTACTCTACAGCAATGCCTGTAACAGCATGTTATAGTTTAATAATCCCATCCATATATAGTAATATTGTCAGTGTCACAAGTTGTACTATTCTCATCCTAAGATGACATATCATTCAAATGTTGTATTTTCTCATGTTTCTTGTGTGATTCTCTGACCTCTCATCCATAATCTAGGGACAGGACTCACAGGGGCACAGCATATAAGCTGAAGCCAAAGTCCCTTACCCATCCAACCCCACTAGAGATTGTCCAAAATCCCATTCCCATATCCCAATATCCCAATACATCAGACCTCCAGAAATCTCAGGATTGACACCTGGGTTTTGACACAGTTGCAAACTTGATGAGCAGAAAGTAGCACTCATTGAAGGATCCATCTCCAGAAGCATCCAAAGTGAAGGCCATCTCATGATTATGCATGAGCCAATGGATGGATTTGAGTTCCTCAGGCCACAGCCAGTTGGCTGGGTCAAGGTTTGAGGCTTCTGTGCATTCAGCAGTGAAGCAGACTCTGGAACAAAATCTGGAGGTTTAGTGGGCAAGGGCTTGAGACTTGCTAATGGATTATTAGGAAAGAAACAAACAATCCAGAACTCTCAATTAGAGGAGCCAGAACCACAACAACTTTCTTACCAACTGGCTTATAAGCTAATGCATGATGAATGAGGTCATGGAAACCCTCTGGCCTGTAGGGCATGATGCAAAGGATCAAATGGATAAAGAGAATCAAGGACCAAGATCACAGTGGAAGTAGGAATGGAATAAGTCAAAGAAAAATAATCATAAGTTGAAGAACAGATGCTGTGTCATTACACAGCCATGAAGTGTGTACTTTGCTACCTTGTTGGCATAATTGATTGTCCATTATGAGGGTGTCCCATCAATGTCCACAGCCACCCTGCCCAGTGTGGCAACAAATCTTCTTGGTGACAAAAACTATAAAAGGACAGTAATTGCCCAGACTACTAGGGATTAGCTAGGAGTAGTAAATATGTATAAAGTAAACCCACCTCAGCTGCTGCCTAAGGAGGGCAAAGAACAACTGAGGAATCTGAAGTGAAAAGTAAGTATATATTGTAGCAGAATGGGCAGAGAAGCACTTGCTAATAATGACAGGGGATTAGGAACAGGAACATGAGTGGATGTGCAAATGAGGTTAAGTGATGTAAGATAATAATGGGAATGCCCCAGGAGGCTTAGGAGTAATGGTAAAGAAAGGATGATAGGATAGGGTAACAGTCTGTGCAAGTTCTGGATGGACCCTGAGTTGACAAAAACTATAATAGGGCAGTGATTGCCCAGACTACTAGGGATTAGCTAGGAGTAGTAAATAGGTATAAAGTAAACTCACCTCAGCCACTGCCAAAGAGGGGCAAAGAATGACTGAGGAATCCAAAATGAAAACTAAGTATATATATGTAGCCGAGTGGGTGGAGAAGTGCTTGCTAATGATAATGAAGGGAATAGGAACAGGAACATGGGGGAAATGGAATTAAGTGATGTAAGGAAGTGATGGAACGTTCCTGGAGGCTCAGGAGTGATGGTGAGTAAAGAATGATGAGGTGCAATAAGAGTCTGCATGAGTTCCACATGGATTCTGAGTGGGCACTGAAACTCCAAGCGGAGCAGATGTACAAACTCCGACATTCTGGAAATGTGGAGTTGGTGTTCCAGTTCTGGAGTTCACTGTATTTTGTCATGAGTGAGTTCCATGATGACAAAATACAGTGAACTCCGGAACTGGAACGCCAACTCCACACTCCTGGAATGTCAGAGTTTATACCTCCACTCTGCTGCCAGGCAGAACCACTTGGAGTCTCAACAACTGCTCAGACTCCATATGGACTTGCATGGACTCTTATCGCACTTTATCATCCTTTCCTTGTCATCACTCCAGAGCCTCCATTGGTGCTCCATCACTTCCTAACATCACTTGATTCCATTTCCTCCTTGTTCCTGTTCCTATTCCCTGATTATTATTAGCAAGCGCTTCTCCACCCATTCTGCCACATATATATACTTAGTTTTCCCTTCAGATTCCTCAGTTGTTCTTTGCCCCTCTTTGGGGGCAGCTGATTCTGGGCAATCACTGCCCTATTATAGTTTTTGTCACATGATTCTGAGCAGTTCCAGATGGACTCTGAGAGGACTTCAAGACTCTGAGCAATTCCATGTGGGGAGCAGAGCAGAGGCATGATCTCTGGGTTTCTAATATTCTGGAGTTTGTGTTCTGGTTCCAGAGTTCATTGTACTTTGTCACTTGGTTTCTCAGACTCCAATTGGGCCATGAACAGCAATCACACTTCCATCACTGGCTATGTCTGATTCTTCAATGTGTCAGAATCCAGTTCAATCCCAGAGTTTCCAGAGCAAACCCGAAGGGTCAGGGGAAGGGGAATGGGTAAGGGGAATCCGGAAGTGTCGGGTAGGTAAGAGACTGTGGCTTCAATGTATGTGTTGTGCCCCTGTACAGGTCCTGTCTCTTGATTTCAGGTGAGGGTCAGAATTAAGTCCCGAGTTCAACTCAAGGACCAGAGGAGGTAATTCAGAGGATCAGAGGGTTTCTGGGATTGAAATCTAGCTGATATTTGAACTGAGGAAACATAGGGAAAGTTACAAGGGTTTATATATTAGAAATCAGAAAGGATATATATGGGTTAGCATCAGGGTGAGGGAATCCCAATGTGCAGTGGAAGAAGGCTATGTCAGGATTACTAATGTAAGGCGTGTGGACGACAAATGGGAACGTGGGATTAGTAAGGAGGAAACAATGATGACAAAGAATGGAAACATAACAGAAAAGGACATAAGACAGATATGATTACTAATAGATGAAATCCAAGGATTTGGAAAAACAGAAGATGGGAAACAAGAAGAGATGTCTAAGTAATTTTGGGTGTTCTTGGGATATGTGGGAAATCATCGGAAAGCATTGGAAAGCATCTGAAAGCATTGGAAATAGATTGGATGAGATGGGGAAATTACAGGATGTGACACAATGACAGTTCAGTTTCTCACTGTTCAAAGAAGCAACATATGGAGATGCTCTCATTCATGGAAGCTGAGTACATGGCAATCATGCCCACAATCCAAGATGGCCTTTGGTTGAGGTCATTCCTCACCTGCCTGAAGGTCCCTTTTGACTTGCCCATCCACCTTTTCATTGACAATGCCAGCATCATCACTCTATCCAAAGAGGCCTCCAATCACATTCAGATGCAACAAATTGACCTCTGATATCATTCTATTTTTGGAATATATAGATGCTGGAACTTTCCTGCCAAAGTGGCTTTCAACTCACCAAAACACTACTGATATCTTTACAAAGTCTCTCTCTCATTCAATCTTTCTTTATCATCCCAATGGTCTCAAGTTATTTCTCATTAGCTTTTATTTCCTTTTTTTCTTCAGTCATTCCTTGTTAAGGGGATTTGTTGGAGTCAACTTCAATGACATAGTGCATTAACTTCAATCATGTAATCAACCTTCAACTACACATTATTTTTGTTTGTGTATACTGTAGGAATACAAACATACACATGTAGCTTAGGTAATCATGCACTTACCTTAGAGGTGTCATACTGTAGTCTACCTTAGTGACTACATACTGAGGTATACTACAGGTCTTTTAAACCTTTCTACAGGTTTCTACATATACCTCAGCCACTTATCCACAACACTGAGGTATATTCATCCTTTCATTCCCACCATGTTTCTTTTCACTTACTTACCTTATGGAACACTCAAGTACTTGATAATGTTATCTGCTGTTTATCCACAATACTGAAAACACTTAGTTCAACAGATTGTTCTTGCAGGCCACCTCTGTGAAAACCAAATTGGCAGGAATCTTCTGAAGTCTAGGTATAAGGTCATCAGTGGAAACAACAACCCAATCAATGTTCACAGACACATTCATGCTGGGAGAAACAGAAAGAGGTGGTCTATGCAATGCAGTGGCAATCTCAGTTCTCAAAATTATCTCAAAATGGGCTGAGACAAGAGTTAGGGTATGATGAGCACAACATGGCAGGCCGACATCAGACAATGTCATGGAGAACATATATATGAGGTTCAATAAAGTGGGCCATGATTACTGCAATATATGACTTTTTGTCATAGGCCTTCAGATTTGAGGAGGGCAGTAATGAAACAGAATGTGCAAGTACATTATTTGAAAGGGTGACATATCCAGTTCATGCACACAGTCACCATAGACAGCAAAGAACCACCAAGGGTACTCAGTAAGTCAAGATGCCAGCACCACAAAAATTGGTGCTGGTGATTGCAAATGGTGTTGAGACGATAGATCAAACCACAACAAGTATAAGACAAGAATTCAAAAGAATTCAATGACAGGGTGACACTAGCATGAACTTGACTGAGATTGACCATGACAAAATATAACAAGTGGACTCAAGAGTACAACATGCACAGAGATGAGGTTCAGATGAAAGGACACTGGTTAACCAAAGACTTTTTTTTTCCTCTATGATAAATCAGGAGTGGTAGCATTGTGGAAAATAAATGGGTCATAGTAACAAGGATATTCTTCAACATGGTGAGGAACACCCATGGGAGGACAATGTTCTTCATCCACCACTTGGGCTGCATAGCACAATATCTTTCAGATAAACCTACAAACACAAGCAATTAGTTCAGCCACAACACAAGTCAATGGGGAGACATACATTATGCAATCAAACACCACATTGACCTGCAAACAAAGCATTGAAAAAAGGCAAGGAAAAAAAAAAACTGAAAACTACCCAGGTCACATGTTTACTAAGCTGTGCACTTTTTCCCACAGGGTCATTTGATTTGTCATTTCCATCTGAGAGAACCCTCCCCCACTACTGTGGGGGTTGGGAACTTCAGGTGTAGGTGTGTTAGGTACCAGCAGGCATTGAAATTAACAGCACCACCAAACTGCTGCTCAGCAACTCAATTGTAGTGACACCATGAGGAACCAATCCCTGACTCTAGATAATACCTCAGGACTAAACAAGCTACCAAGAAACAAGAGTTGCACAAGGAATGCATACAAGCAGTGAATCTTAGGATGTTCTTGTGGTATATACAAATGCAAGCTATGAGTCTACAACTCATTTCCATGCCCTATTCTGCTGACTTAGACTTGTTTACCATCAACTGCCTTTTTGGTACCCTATCTGGTAGGGGTTGGTCTGGGGCTTGCTGCTGGCCTTCCACTTGTCCTTGAAGTTGGGCACTTTGATCATAGCTGGCTGAGTGTATCAAGCTAACCAGTAAGAGTGTCACTCTTGACAAAAACTATAAGATTGCCCAAACTACTAGGGATTAGCTATAGGTAGTAAATAGGTATAGAATAAACTCACCTCAGCTGCTGCCTAAGAAGGGCAAAGAACAACTGAGGAATCCAAAGTAAGAAATCTATACACATGTAGCAGAGTGGGTGGAGAAGCACACACTGATGATAACAGGGGAACAGGAACAGGAACATGAAAGGAGATGGAGTTAAGCAATGTAGTATAATGATGGAATGCTCCTGGAGGCTCAGGAGTAATGTCAAGGAAAGGATAATAGAGTATGACAACAGTCCACACAAGTTCTGGACAACCCCAAGTAACTCTGGATTCCAAGTGGACTCTGAGACTCCAAGCAGTTCCACTTGGCAGTGGAGCAGAGTCATGATCTCTGGGTTTCCAAGATTCCAGAGTTGGTGTTCCAGTTCTGGAATTCACTGTACTTTGTCAACTCTCTCCAGGATAAGTTGATAAATGGGTGAACCCTTTGCTTCATTATCAACTGACAGAGCCAAAAAGTTCCTAACATAGTTGCTCTGATGTTTCATATGTCTACATTTGTTACATAAATATTGTCCTTGACTGAACAAAGCACAGGTGAATAACTCACAGGCAGTTCAAGCATCTTCAACCTTGGTGACAGGGAGTGTTCTCCAAAGAACAGGAGCTAGGATGCAGGAAATATTTTCCTTGACAATCCATTCTAAGTGATAGAACCAGAACCAAGGGCAAGGATTGACACATTCATTGTAATTTGGTTAGAACACACAACAAAGGAGATACCATCATATGATACTGTGATATTAAACTGCAAAGAGCATGAGTCACAAAGGCTGAGTTGGGAACTGAGTGACATTGAGCTCAACCATTCACACATCTTTCCAAAGATGGAGGGATAGTATTGGGGAAAATATAAGGCATCATAGTGTAATGGGTATTTGGAAACATTGTGTGATGAGATAGGAGGATAGAGACTTGTCCAGAAAGTGAGCAGCATGACAAAGCTACTTGTTGGTGCAAGGCCTGAAAAACATTAATAGCACAAAAAAAAAAAATAGTAACGAGACCTTCCTGACGGAGCATTCGCAGGGACACCATAACTGACAAATCTCGATAAAACAACGTCGTCACCGACTCGTCGGGAACTGCTCTTGGGAATTGGTCTCGTGGGAGCTTAAACGCAGCAGTCTTACGTAAGATGACATAAGCAATCTTTGTTCGCACGGGTCCGTTTTCAGGATCGACTTGACCATCTACTCGCGCTCGGGGATATGGCATATGCATAATTGATGCAGGGTACAAGTGCAGAGGAAAATATGAAATGATAGTGTTTCGTAGTAACCCATAATGCATATGTCGGACCCCGACACGACATGCCCTCAGTCCGACCCCATGTCGATTTTGCGGACTTCTTATACCTTGAAGCCACGAGACTTTCGGCGACCACGAGCACGCTCGAACTGTGAACGTAGTTAGAAAACGAAAATCTGATATTCGTACCTCCCTGGAGTTGACTTACTTTGCGGCCCTTGGAGATGGTGTATGGCTTCTTGTGTTTGTGAGGGCCCATGCCAAAATGCTTGACAGCTTCACGGGTGTTCCTCTTTCCCCTTAGCAGCACAGTGTTTGAGCCAGTAGGCGCGCGTAGCGCAAGCTGGTCCAAAGTCAATGCCTCTCCACCAGCCTTGAGGATACGTTCTTTGGCTGCTTGAGTGAAACGAAGCGCAGCGACGGACAATTTGGGGACTTCAACGAGACGAACATCATCGGTAACAGTTCCAACCGTCACGATAATTTTAGAGGCAAGATCAGGAGTAGCAGCGGTTTCTGTGACGATTTTCGACAGCGAGATCGGGGGGCGGTTGATTTTGGAGAGGAAAAGGCGGTGAAGGATTACCTGTCAAATCAAGGCAATTCAGCCACAACATCGAACACGAGTCAAAATTTTGCTAGACCTTGTTGAAGTTCGAGTCGGTACGGCGCGCCAAGAAGCGATAAAGCTACAAGACAATCAATCACGGGCTTTGTGCAGGTGAAAGTGCAAGCATACCTTGACGAGCAAGAGGAGGTAGGGATCCTCACTCTTGGGGGCCGTTCGCTGGGCCTTCTTTACGTGGTGAGCCTTGAGGTCGATACCCTACATAATAGAAACACTGAGGACGATGACAGGGCGTTATCTGAGGCGACGAGCTCACCATCTTGGTCTTGCCAATGGTCTGTGGTATTTGGATATGTTGAGTGTGCAGAAACGGGGGCTTACAAAACTGTACAGCAGGAACAGATAAGGTTTTCTTTCGCGGAATTTGAACGTGAACTGAGCTTGAATCCCGACTTGGATACAAACACGCGTAAATTTGTTCTTCAAACTCCAACTGTCATGGTGCGTCTTTGTTATTTCACATAAGTGTTGAGTAATTGAACTCCCAACTTTTTTTAAAAAAATACGAACGTTTACAGTCTCAGTACGGTGAACCTGCAGCGCCCCCAGTTGACCCTTATTCCGATGCGTATAACGCTCCCGCACCCCCTGCCTCTGAACCTCGCGACCGTGACGCGCCACCTCGAGGCCGTTCTCGCTCTCGTAGCCCCGCTCGTAGCAATGGCTACAGGAGCCCCACGTACCGTCGCAGGTCGCCTCCCCCAAAGCGTCCCTCACATGCACCTATTGTATGTTTACTTTGATTAGTTTGTTACTGTTGGTACTCATAAGGCCAAGCAGGCGCCCAATCCGACCGCGGTGTTGGGGGTCTTTGGCCTAAGCATCAGAACACAGGAACGCGACCTCGATGAAGAGTTCAGTCGATTCGGAAGAGTTGACAAAGTTACCATCGTCTACGACCAGAGGGTAAGCAAACACGCGCCCACGATGTAACCAACCCTTGACCCCATGCCACGCAGTCCGACCGTTCGCGTGGCTTCGGTTTTATCAAAATGTCCAGCGTTGAAGAGGCAACACGCTGCATCCAGGAGCTCAACGGCGTTGTCAGTTACCATATTTCTCGAACTCTATCCTTGGTACTGATTTGGACATAGGAACTAAATGGCCGTCGCATTCGAGTGGATTATTCAGTCACAGACCGTCCCCATGCACCTACTCCAGGAGAATATATGGGACATCGTCGCTCAAACAGGGATACATACTCTAGCCGTGACTATCGTGACTCGGATCGCGGACCCCGTGATCGTGACCGCGACCATCGTCGGCATGACCGGGACAAGGACAGAGACCCCTACGGCCGTGATAGTCGTGACTGGCGTGACCGTCGCAGTCCGCCACCCCGCAGTGGACGTTACTCACCTGATTACAGGAGGCGCAGGAGCTACTCGAGAAGCCCGCCCAGAGGCAGCAGCCCTCGCAAGGACTACGATGGTCCTGCTAACGGTGCCTCTAGCTCCTCCAATCATGCCGAAAATGGTGGCCGTTGGTAAAGCATTGATCGTCGTTCTCTCAACGTGTCATGTTCTATCTGTTTGTTTTGGCAAGGGCAAGAGGTCGAGCTCGTACAAGTGAAGGGTTCATGGCGGTCAAGCTCCCAACAAACTTCAAGTTTGGCAAAGTTTCTCGTTGCTTCCTGTCTTGAAGAACCCAGCGCCTGGTTCGATATATCTCAGAAAAATCAAGTCTCAAGTTTTCTTTCGTCCCCGACTTTTCTTGTATCCCCTCCGTTCCATCATGACTTTCGTATCGCTCTACTACTTTGTGTTACTCTATCAAGTATTGGTGAAGACTCGCGTGGCAAGTTTACGATGTGTCGGTAATACATTCATGAAGACTGGCGAAGGTGCAATTGCGAAGACCTCCACTGCAAGATTCCCCATTTTGACCGAAAACGTTCCATCAATGCTGTGTGCACCATGCGGTGACGGTCAACGTCTGGCTTCCATCGTGGTCGCAACGCAACCTGATGCTGAAATATCTTTAAGACAATCCAAGGGCAGGAAACCTCGAGGCTTCATAATTCAACTTACAGGCGCCTCCATGGCGCTTCGGCTGGCCGATTGGTCGCTTACTGATACTTGCTTGGACTTAGGGGACCCGATGTGTTATCCTCCATTGGTCAATGCTGGTCACATCATCACTCGTTTGGTATTGACGCTCTTGCGAATGTGGGGGACGCCAAGCAGACTGGGTTGATGTTTTACGCCCACGGCGCATTATTATGGTGTATGCTTGTATCGTAGTTGTAATTTGCATTATGAAAGCTGCTTAGCGTCGAGCATCCTGATTTTTTTGACGACCGTGAAACACTCTTCAGATATTCTGAACGACGGTAGTACTGGCTGGCAAGGTCGCGATCCATCGACGTGGACTGGTGACCAATCCGTACTATGAGGCAAGCCGCCGAGGAGACGGACTGGTAAAATCCGTTGGGGTTTACTAGGAGTGCGCGGATTCTCAGTAACATTTTTTAGGGTTGACTGAAGTCACGTGTAAGAGGGATAAGTCGTTGATCGACTCTGCCAAGTCTTGCTCAGTCTGTTAAGTCTCTGACTCAGTCGTCCCACACGCTCTGCCTTCACACACACCCAACTGACCTTTCCGGACATGGTCCTGGGATGTTGAAGACACGCGTATCATCTAGGTCTTGACCATTCTTCGAGATGGCCGCATGTCATTTCTCGATCTCATTCTCAAGGTCATGGACCCATCCGAGGGGCAATTGGCTAAATATCGAGACCACGTGTACAGAAATCCCTCGGACCTCACTCCAGGCAAGTTGGAGACGCTTCTTGACCTCATCTGCAGTGATCCTCGGGGCCAGGCGCGAGTCTTCCAATGGATGCGATCACGAGTGCCACAAAAACGATTTACGACGAAATGGATCATGTGAAAGCTGCACTCCGAATGACCCTGGACTCTACCACGCCCGACTTCCTGATAACTTGGGACATGAACTCGTTTATGAGTGCTAATGTCGGCCCAGAGTCCCCCATCCTTTGTCGAACCCTCGGTGCCGCAATGCAGACGGAGCGGGGGGCGGAAGAGAATGAAATCAGAGACGGTAGTACAGTAGGCCACTCTATACCCTTTCGTCGTGCGATATATAACTTGCACAAAGTTGAGGGCTTGTCGTGCCATCGTGACACAGCTTGCAAAGCAGCGTTTCAGTCAAAGTGATTACTGCCCATTCACGCTTTCTCTCTGGACGAGTGGGGCATCACGTCAAACGATCGAAGCTCTGCACAGACGTGGCCCATGTATATCATTCTTGTCGCTCCTCAGCCTGATCAATAACCTTGCACAACACTGCTTGGAGCGTGCGTCACAGATTGGTCGAGGGCCACGTCTCAAATAATTACTGTCAACTTTATTTTTCAAATGAGAATGAGCAGCCCTAGTAAACCGCAACGGATTTTTACCAGTCCGACGGCTTGCCTCATAGGACAGATTGGTCACCAGTCTACCATCGACGGGGCTGCCGCCAATCCACTCATGGTCTATCACAATGCATCTGGCAATCGTTCGTCGTTTCGTTCGTCCCCGCTCTACAAGGCATTATGCATTACATCAAATAATAGTATACATACACTATGCAAGCGAATCGTTCGGCCGTGCTGCTCGTGGTCGCTGTGCGTACAACATGTGGGTATAAATTAACAGGCAAGTGAATAACAAAAAAAAAACAAGTGCCCTGTGCTCAGGGGCAGTATGTCCCATACAAATGTTCTGTCGAATGTTCTGCCCAAAATGTTCTATGTAGCAGTAGAGAAGGACGTGAGGATGATACATTCAAGCTGAGAGTGCAGGTGTCAGCAAAGGATGAATGGCTTGCCACGACAAACGAACGACTCACCAACCAGTCATAAGATACACACGCACGCTACCCAGCTATTCTCGACACAATCGTTCCACCATAGTCCAAGCCTCCTCCAGCAAGGAAAACGTCGGGCGTGTTCTCAAATGGAACCACCTTGCCACGCAGCTCCTCTTTGATGCTATCCGCTCCACCAAACATTGCCCTCCTCTTCCCCTTATCCTTGCGTGCACAATTGGGAAAGTCGACAGATCCTACAGCGGGCTTCACGCCCTCAGACGTCGCCATCCTCAGCACAGCACAGAGCGTATCGTGCACGTCGCTGCCTTCCCAGTCAATATCGGACACGATGTTGACCCACGAGTAGTTCACGGGGCGTGGCTTCAGCTTCGACTTCTTTTCTTTGCCATGTCCGTGGGTGACGGCTTCGTGATACCCGCTATCCTCGAAGGCATGCTGATCCTTGGCACCTCCGAGGCGCAGAGAACGGACACCAGCACGGAAGTTGTCGCCTGCAGTTGACACAACGCGATCCGGCGTGTCACCTACGAGGGTAGTGAACTGGGCATCGACGTCTTGACGCAACGGATCGCGGACCACTCGACTTAGAAGCGATCTCCCTGCCTCCCATATCTCACGGCCACCAATGGTATCCAGGATCGCGTCAAGGCGGACACGTGATCGGGATAAATATGACATCAGGGAGACGACCGAGCTTTGCTCACAATTGTATGACGCGAGGGGCAGTGGGGTGAAGGAGTAGGGGGTCGTAAAAGCGTTTTGATGGGATGACGATGAAGGTGACGAGGTAGATGAGAAATGGTCGGACGAAAATGGGTGAGAGTAATGCGAAGACAGCGGGGAAGACGTTGTCGACCTCGAAAACGGCGATGGCGAAATGCTTGGAGAGGAAGAAGAGGATGAATAGGGCATATGGATGGAAGGTGGTGACCAAGAAGACATCGCTTCTAACGCCATGTTGGAGGCCGCGAACAGGGAAGAAAGGGGCATTGACGTAACTGAAACGAAGAGCACTTCATCCACCCCCCACCCACGTAGTCGCTCTTCGATGCGCCGTAGTGTGCTCCTCCGTTTTTCAAGTTCTTTCTCTTCCTCCTCATCTTTCAGATCATCTGCAACGTCCGAAGTAGGCCCCGGTAACATGAATGGCACGGGCACATGTGCCCATACAGACCATCCTTCGTGCACAAGCATCTGTGCAGCAAATGCACCTGGCCCGTCATGTGCTCGGAGTACGAGGGCGCGCGGTCTCGAGTCCCAAGGTCGACCCTGCGCGATGAACCCTTCCTCACCCCCACCTGCTGTAAAGTCCTGTCTGTCACTACGAGGTGGAAGGAGTGGGTGTATTTCGTTATGAGAGTTATCATAAAGTAGTTGCGAGTTCCCCATAGTTGTTGTGATGTGGTGAAACGTGCGAACGGCACGATAAGCAGGGACTCCGCAGAGCGGAAGAAGTGCAAGTTCGTTGACCGTGAGGTCTTCTTCAGGGGGAGGGAACATCGGAGAGTTGCGTGGGCTGGGTTCATCACCGTCAAGATCGTCGGCCGCTCCTGCTGTGGGGACCAAAGAAAACGGAAATCTTGAAGGCATGAATGGTTGCGGAACGCGATGAACACGATGTCGATCGGCGAGTATGAATTCAGCCAAAGCACCACACTGAGAGCATTCTTCGTGAATTACAATCGCACTAACAGAGAATGCGAAGACTGACCTTGTGCACATTCATCAACCCGACGACCCAATCTCCGCGCTTCGCCACCTCCTCGCCAACTTCCCACCCTACCTCCAAAACACGACCCACAAACGAGCGGCCGGGGATGTAACCAACGGGTGCGTGGCGCACTTTCTCCTTTTCGCTGGGCCTCAACGCTTTCGTGCCGTATGGAGCATCTGGCAGTGACGGGCCTTCAGGGCGGGTGGGATGAATGCCAACGAGACGCGCATCCGTTCCTTCCAGACCAACTCCCCACACCTGCACCAAGATAGATCCACCACCAACATAAACAGGCGGTGCTCGATATGCGGTAAACCCAAGCGGAGTGTCCGCTTTATCCTGGGGAGTCTTTCCCTTTCCCTTTCCCTTGCTCAATGACTTTTCCTTGTCCTTCGAGAACCAGCCCACACCAAAAAAATTTCCACGAAGCTTACTCGACTTCATGTCTGCCCCAGAGCCTGCTGCGATGCCACGGACAACCTCGACGCTTGCCATTGTTGTCCGAGCGAGGCCTGGTCGGGTGAGATCCACCTGATCTCCCAACCCAAGACCAGCACCTATGCTGTCGCGTACGGTTGCTCCAGTCGATCGACCTTTATTAAGCTTCCAAAGTCGCTTCGTACCTTGGTCAATGCCCAACGTGGGTGATGTTGCTGCCCGAGGCAGCACGAGACTGGTGTATCCGCGTGTCCCAGTCGACGGCAAAGTGTCGTGCGAATGTGACACTGACACATGTGCAGCCAGGGCGTCGAGGACATTCGGAGCGGCAGAGGTATACGGCGACTTTGTAGTTGAACTTGTGACACGAGATATTTCACTGAGCGGGCGTAGGACTGTACCGAATGCATGACGTGGATTTGAAGCAGTGGAGAGCTTTGTCTGAGAGGCATTATTGCTAATTACTGGGTGGTGAAAGGATGAACGATTGGTGGTCTCGCCGCCAGCCAATAAGAGAGACGGCGATGACGAGCTCCGTTGCCTCGTTAGTCTATGTGGTCGAAGTGGCGATGACACTGGCGGCTCGTGATTGCCAGATGATCGGTCTCGGGCGCGTTCTCGAGGATGCGACGAGGAAGACGAACGTTTGCGACCTATGAGCTTATTGTTGTTGGCTACAACCTCCGAATAACCAGGTTCTGGTTCCATGTCCTCCTCCACCTCCATTAAAGCGGACATACCGATAACGGTCCGCGCAGTTCCGATCTTCGCCTTGTTGTGTGAGCGTGGTGGCGGATGAGCAGAGGGTGGAGCATAAGGGTTGGCTGAGGCAAGGCGGCCAGGGTTGGTCAAGGAATTCGAAGAAACCATAGAGTTTGATAACGAAGATGCAGACCGTGACGCGATCACGCTCACTGTTGGTGGCGCACTGCGTCTCTTCTCAGCCTTCCCCTTGTGTTTTGCGCTGGTGCGGTCGATCTGCGGGGCTACAAGCCACCGGACGTCTTTCGCCCAATCTTCATCGGTATAGGTGAGTTTGCGATCATGGACACGTTTTATACGTGGGTCGGGAATCGGAGCAATCATGTTGGCCGTTGACAGTGTCGCGTGGTCAGGAAGTGAAGTCGAGGAGCGGACGAAGTCGACGAGGGAGGCAGTTGAGGACGCAGCAGAGTTGGAAGGCGTTGTAGAGGGGGTCTGTGCTGGAGATGGAGACCAACTGGTTGTAGATGGAGAGACGTCCGGCGTGAAGAATGTGTCGCTATTGTCGTCTGAAAAATTGTCTTGGTTCTGTTCACCAGGGGTGCGGCGTTCCGTACTTGGCACGTCTCTACACGTGTCAGCCACTAGACTCGTGCCGGTAGTAGGGCTGGTGGAGAGAGGTAGAGCTACCGCAGCAGAGGTGGTGACCTGGACATGATTACAAGTGAGTAAGCGAAAACATATGAGAGTGTAAACTGTGTATAGCAACGAACCTGTGAAAATTCTCCGGAGATTCCACGGTCGTGTGCGTGATGAGCAGGCTGGTCGTAAGTGTCGTCATTGGGGACGTCACGGTCAAGGTCAGCCGCGATGCGGAGGAGCTGGTCCTTGGTAGAATGATAGTCATTTGGGGCCGTACGATCTGTGGGAGTGAGTGAGGTCGTTGAGGTGTATCGCTGTGAGGGTCTCCTGAGGACCTTTTGGAAGAGAGTTGGTTTTACCATGAGCTGCGAGCTCGTTCGTGGGTATAGAATCTGTACAAATGAGAATGCGGGTAACGACCTCCAAGCGGTCGATGGTCGACCAAGCGCAGCCCTTTTCAATGTGTTTCTCGAGTTAGTCCAAATCCGAATCTTGGACATTTGCATGACGTCAAGATAATCTACACAGCGTAGCCTTGAATGGCAACTCCTATCTATCTACGACCCCTGCTCGGTCCCCGGTCTGGCCCCGACTCGCCTCGTCGCCGTTTCTCACCCCGAGTCCCCAGTGCAAAGGATACTCGCCTTTTCCGCTTTGTTGGCGGGGGTCGTAACAGCTCTGGTGCTTCGTCCTCTTCGTCTCCATCCGACTCGTGGTCGGTATCGTCATCACCAGATTCGGAACGAGCATCCGTTTCCATCTCTTCTTCCGCCTCTTCCTCATCTCCGTCTTCCTCTTCGTGCTCCTCATCTCCGTCATCATCTCCTACGCTACCATCCTCGTCTTCTTCCCATGCAACATCCCATTCGACGTCCCGCTGGTCTACCTCCCCCGCTTGCAATTTCACAAGCTTGATATCCCCCGCTTTCCGCAGCTCCTTCCTGCTTCTCAATGTCGCCAGCACTTCCTCATCCCCGGCTTCCGTTGATGCAGAATCAAATGTTCCCAGTGGTACCGTATACCGCGCGAACTTGCCTGTGCTCCAGTCTCGGAGAACAATACGCGCAGCACCTGCGTGATCGAGCACGCCTCTCTGTCGTGTTATCAGCATTTAGACGATCCTTTGTGACATAAATCACACATACCTTTTTGACCAATCCACTCACGCGAGCCAGTGCGCCAAGAAACCCACTGAGATCGCCTGGCGCAAATGCAGGTAAATTGTACGCTAGCATAAGATCTTGCGTGTCCGCACGCGAGATGATGTTGGATACTAGCATCACCAGTCAGGGTGCGAACGACATTGATCATCCTCTGCAGCGCTTACCGGCGAATAATGGATCTTTTAGTCGGTCGATGCGACCTCTGCACTGCAATAAGATGTCTCGAGCCCGCGTATCTTCTTTTTCCTTCTCTGATAAGAAGTCTGGGCGGACACATTGCAGTCCAGGGGTGTCGATGAATCTCACTTTTGAGCCATCGTTCCCAGGTATGGCGACTACGACTTCCTGAGCCAAGGTCGTGGTATAAGGCCCTTTGACAGACGCTGCGGCGTGGGTGCTATATATTGACAACACATCTGCACCAACAAGAGAGTTGATGACTGCTGTTTTGCCTGCCTGAAGTTCACAAAACATGAGTCAGAAAGGATGGGCAGGCATCGACGTCGAGATTCACGTTTGTGACACCAGTGACTGCTACCACCAGTTCATCGCACTTTTTCGTTTTTAAGAGATCATCAAGATACGACCACAATGCTTTCAGTCCTAGGCCATCGTCCGTTGCAAGTGCCTTGGCCTTTTTGCTCGGAGGTTCAAATGGCGTTGCGGAGGGTAGAAAAGCAGATGATACTCTGAACGGCAGGACGGTGTATGATGACCGTAAATGTGCCAACCATTTTGAAAGCGACTCTCGTGGAACAGTGTCTAAAGCATGATATAAACCTAAAATGTTTTAGATAATGTGGACATCTACGCACCTGCTTTATTCAGCAACACTACCAACGACTTATCTTTAGCTTCCTTCAAAAGCACGTCACTGATCCCCGCTGCAGGATCTCGGGCATCAACGACGTGTAATACCACATCAACCTTCTGTATGACGTCGCGAATTGTCGAAGGACCAGGCAAAATAGGGATAGTAGGTGTCTGTTCCTTCACAGCATTCCTGCTATCCTTGTTTTTAGGTGCTGCCGATATGGGAGCGGGTCGCAACGACATGACCCCATCGAAACCTTGTCCGTCATTTTCACCAACATCGAAATTCTCAGGAGCTTGAGTAGTCTCCAAGTCTTGGACATCGACGCCTGCTGCGGCTGCCCGTTTTTCGTCTTTCCGACGCTGTTTTTCTGCAGCTGCCTGGTGGCATGAGGGATTTAGTGGGTCGGGAAGAAAGGAGTAGTGTAAAGGGATGAACAGGCTTACTTCACGGCGCTGCTCGGCAACTTCTGCAAGGATCTGGTCTTTGTAGGGGAAGTTGTTTGGGATACCAGGGTCCTTTTTAGATTTCTTCTGAAGAACTGGGAGTGGGAATGTCAGTAACCATCATCCTCTTAGATCTCCATATCCCGAGCAACCCCAACAAGCGTCATTTCACAAACACCAAAAATACCATCCAAGTGAGGACGAGACACACTCTTTCCTGAAGCTTTATCTTTGCGAGCTTGCTTCTTGACCTTCTGCCGATGCCCAGCGACCTTGTGTTTTATTTTCTCCCGTTGATTGGTGGTGCCACGCTTGGACGTCTCTGGGGTGAAGGTTCAGGTTAGATACTTGACCGAAGATCTCACGACAGAGAAACTACACGCACTTTTGCGAATACGAGGCATGACGGATGACGGTCCTCAGAGCACCGTCGTTGTTGGCGTCGATAAGTCAAAAGAATGGATAGGTTCAAGCGTTCGACGATCTCGTGACAGAGTACTTGCTCGAATTGAAGTCGTGGATCTCCTTACAAAATTTGGTCCTTCGGCTTTCAACAAAATAACCGGATCAGATACACAAAATACTTGATTGTATATAAGAAACAAAAATTCTATAAATTATTTATCCCTCTGCCATCTCAACATCCCCAGTCCCACCACGAGTATCATTCAGCAGCGCTTCTGCGGCGCGACGCAAAGCAACAGTCTTCGTCCGCATCACCAAAATCGCCTCAAGTAGCAGGCGTTCTGGAGGGTAGAATCCCTCCGATTCAATGTTGACTAGACAGAGATTGAGGATGCGATCAATGTCCAACGGGAGCGAAGCTGAACTCACAAAGAAAATGATCTCGAACCCGAGCAAGCTGCACACACCCTTCGAACTCCGGGTGTCTGTACACCTCTCTACTCATGGACTCGAATCGTGCTTTTTGTTTGTCCACACTGACCTCTTTCGTTCGTGGATGTATGCGGATGACGCCAGGAGAGAAACATTTTTGGAATTTCTCCGCGAGATGCGGGGGTACAGGTTTTTGTGGGTTGAGGATTATCTCGGGCAATAAGCGGTACGATGCAGTGGCTATGAAGGTGTCAACACACCAAGCGCACAACATGTAGGAGCTATGATCCTTACCAACAGGGCAGAACTTAGCGTGATCCTTCCCGACACTTTTAACAGCGTGCAGCTCCATGTCGATCTCTTGGCCAGGACGGAGCTTCGCTAGCACAATATTTGAATTTGTCGGCACAGGTGGGTTGGTAGCCATAACAGTTGCCTGTTCACCCTGAGGTACCCATTCCATTTGCGAAGACAGGACCTCCGAATTAGTGTATAATTTTCTAGGGTCCGTTGTATCTTTTGGTGCAGGTTTTCTGCGCTCGCAGGCTGCTCGTAGTCGGAAAACGAGCGTGTTTCTGTCTGTGGCCTGATCATTCTGAGCTGTGGGGTTACATCGTTAGAAGATAACCTGGCACATGTGCGAGCGAAACTCACGATCTTTTAAGTCCAAGAGCGCTGGGTCCACATTCAGGGGAACCAAACCTATTCGATGCGCCAGAACTTCATCTACGATGACGGACGTATTATCCCAAACGTAGGCGCGTTCTATAGCCACAGTTGGAACCTAGTCCCGTCAATACGCTTCGGGCACCTTCTTCAGCTTACCCAACGCACCTCCGCGATGAGTATGCGTCGGAATGCGTTCGCGATGGAAGCATCGACGCCAACAAGATCCAAGTCTATTGACCGATTCGACAGACGCTCTATATTCACGGAGAGTTTCTATCCTTGTTATGTATGAGTTCGGGACAAAAGGAGACGAAGGATATGAGGGACAAACCTCTTGGAATTTGGCAAGATTCCAAGAATGGTCCTCTCCTGGATAGTGGCCGGGGAAGTCCGTGCTGGAGACATGGGACATCCGTTCTGCGTTCACACCTACATGCTTCCTGGGGTCAAAACCGTTTGTTGAGGCTGATGCCATAGGGTCAAGATGGTGTTTGGCTTGAACGACTGGCTCGAATTTTGAGGCGAGGGATAATCGGGCACGTGACACAATCTGTGGTAGGCCTCATGCGGGTTCATCCAATGTTATGTGACTAAGTGTGATTCCAGCGTGACAAACAATAGAAAATCCACTGGTAATCTACAACATCATTATAGGTGTAATCCGTCGATGAAAATTTAGAGAATATGCATTCCGAAATTTTCATTGTTTCACTTTTTGATTTGGTGATGATTTACGAGAGTAGTGAAATTTACACCGTACGAGACAAGTTAAGGGTGGAGATGTGGGCTGGGCTTCTGAAGAGGCCCAAGCACTCGTTGCACCACCGTTGCAGTCTTTGGTACATTGCGGATCGGACACTCCGGCATCGCGAAAAGGTCGAAGCATGGTGCACCCTCGATAGAAAACTGGACCCGCTACATTCGTTGAACGCGATCCGCAGTTCAGTCTGGCAGAGGAAAGCTTACACCGATTACCTGGCAGCTGCTGACTTTCTAAAGCGAGGTAACTCGTTGAATCATAGAAATACACAGAAATACGCATTAAAAGCAAATGGTGCAGTGACGTGTTAGAACTTGAGAATGTGCGCCCGAGACTACTCTTTGTCAGAACCACCCTCCTTGGTGGTACGGGGAACAGCAAAATGAATTGGTGGAGTTCTGTCCACCGAGGTGTAATAGAAGCTGGTGATACGGCGTTGATCACCTCGCTCGTCCGCTTGCACGCTTGCATCTTGCTCGATCCTACAGATACCATAGCGTCAGTCTGGCAGAAACTACTCAAGTGTGACCTGGAGATGCTTACTTGGCGCTAAACTTGATGTGTGTATTTCTTTGTGCTGGAGCAGCACGGATGCGGAAAGGAAGAGAGCGTGTAACAACAAGCGAGCCAGCGACGACGGTCCAAGGCTGTCAGCAAGACCCATCCACCAGTCAATTCAAGTTGCGCCTTTGAGCCGATCTGCGAGCTCACCTGGCCAGGCTTGTCGTCTGAATCGTTGGTCGAGATGACATCGTCCCAAGCCACCGTCACGTTCTTAGCGGCGGTTCTGCGAGACGCCAGGTCATCCTTGAACGCCTGAAGCGGGTGCACTGCATGGTCGATCCGGAGCTCGCAGTTGGCTGAGAAAAGCCGTGCAAAGGAGCTATGGAAAGCATCGTCGTCAGCTGCCTCGTACACCCCTGTCAATCGTGGCTGAATCCAGGATGTCATGTTTGATGGTGCAGGTATGGCTGCGTCTGGGGCAGTCATAGTACTGATATATGAGAAAAGGGACTGAATCGCAGTTCCTGCGTTCCAGTTAAGTTGGATTCTATTGAATGCAATGGAGGTGCTGCGAAAAAGCACCACCGCAGCACCTGCACGGAAGATGATAGTCCTGACTTGCATGTAATAGGGGCTCATGTCTTGATTGCGTTGGAAAATTGAATTCGAAAACGAAAACATGTACAAAAGTCTGATGCAAAGCAGGAGCATAGAGGTTGCACCTCGACATTAGCTGGTCCTCGCCATAGAATACCCATCCGATCGTACTATCCTACAAAATACGAGGCCTCTTACCTCATATAAAACTGTTTTCAAGTCTCATTCATCTCCTTTTCCTGGCGGGAACAAGACAACCAAGCAAACCACATCATTGTACGCAGCTGAAGAACGTCTTCTTTCCATGCCATCGACTGGTTTTGCTCTCTGAATTCCTTCGTGAGCTGTTCACAGCGTGCAATGTTTTCGGGGCTAACGAAGTCGACCGCAACTTTGACACAGTCAGCGAGATTACACACCTGGAGAGGCAATGATGTTGAAATGACAGATAAAAGACGAAGGAACGAATTTACCTGATGGGCACACCCAGCTGGTATCAGTACAGCCTCTCCGGGTCTTTGATACACTCTATGACTCTTGATACCGTACATCTCAAAGAGCTCCTCCCTGAGTGTACTGTCCAGGTAAAATTGCTGTGAATGTATGGGGTCGTGTTGATACGACCCCTTAAACTTTCTCCGGAGGAAGGTACGGAGTTTATCTGCATCGCATGCACGGAAGAGATCCCATGCTGCACAGCCAGGTTTTCCATCCGGAGTAGGAGCTGCCGACGTCATGATGTTGATAGCGTCTGCCATGTCCATGTGCAGTCTAGTCGAGCCTTTGCTCCCCGCAGATTCGAATGATGCCATAGCGTTGTACATTTTCGGACCTGTTTTTATTGGTTAACCTCCGCACATTACATCTTTCTGCTGATGACGTACCGAGGTCGGGCGCAACAGTATTACTCGGAAAATGCGAGGCAATGTTTAATGCCCCGTCACGGCGAACATACGTGGGCACTGGTACCGCTTTGCTGAAGTCCTCGAAGAGCTCAGGGAACGCGGTCTTGAAATCAGTTGACGGAGGCCAATCCTGCGGACCGCGATGAGCATCACACCATCATCCAGCATATTTAAGCGAACCTTCAACTTCCAGCACTCCACTCTGCCCTCATACTTCCCGAACCAGGAGAAAAATTCACCAACAGTGACACGTTTGTTCAAGTCAGACTGGCACTCGAGGATCAGACAGCTTTGCGAGTTGTATTTCTGAAGAAAGTATTCGGGCGTCCATTGAATCTGAAATTTTTGAAGGAGGCCAGTGACCACTATTGGATCCCCTTTGCTCCAAAGAGGTCGAAACACCTCCTCAGTTAGCTCCGAATCTGGAATTGTCGTCGTAGGGTGAGACGGTAACCCTGACGGGTCCGTTTGCGTGGGCCCAGAGATAGGATGTAGCTGAGTGTTGGTTGTCACGGTAGCACCATTCGCCTGATCACTGGTCGAATCTGAAGTTGTGGCTTCGATCTGTGGCAAAGCGGGGTCGAGTGTAGGTGGAGCAGGGGTTTCGGAGTTGGCCGAATCTGCGGCTGGGTTGTTGAAGGCTGCACTGGGGGGGCCATTGGGTTCGGATTGTCCGTTTTGAAGGGCAGGATCAATAGCTCCCATGACTGGCAACGCATCGACATCTGCTTGCTTCATCAGCGCCTCCATATCTTTGATGGCCTGGGCTAGCTCGGATTTGCAGAATCGTGACATCGGGGAGAAATCCTTGGCATGATGCTCGTTTCTGCGCGTGCAGGACAGGAAAAATGGATTGGTGTGAGCGTGCTTCTCTCGTCTGGCTTGGAGAGCTGCAATCTCCGCCTGCGTCGCACCGGGTTTATCTTCTGTTAGCTCTTTCACTTGCTCAAAGCATTCAGCACAGGCTTCGCGACCGCACAATCGGCACATCCAGCTGCACGAGAATATGGATGTCATGCAGGTATCTATAGATACGAATGCACTTGAGAAACCCGGGTTGATTATGCGAACAAAACCTACCACACGTGGCACGAACTTCACTCTCTCTAGTCCGCCGTATGATTTCAGGATAAGCAAGATGATCGAGCTCCTGACGAAGTGTAGGTAATAATGCTTGCGCGATAGTTCTCTGGCATCTGATGTGAGTCGTAGCAAGGGGACTAGATGGATAACTGAATCACCTTCGTTCGCCGGATGTGTCGTTCAGTCAAAGGAACGTTCCATTGAACAGGGAAGTTCATGCTTGGAGCATCTGGCCGCTGATTTTCGACAAAGCTAATTCCCACGATGTTCCGCTGGCTGTCCTTGAGAAAGAAGCGGATACCTTGAAATCGACATGTGTCGCCGGCCCAGCGTCGTGTGCAAGAAACACAGCGCGGAAATTGTTCCGATCTATATCGATTAGACATGCAGCGAGCAAATTGAAGCTCAGGATGGAGCGGAGCGGAGGCTTCTTGACCACCATTTTCTGCAGTGACAATACGCATAGGGGCTACTTCGAGGTCAGATGGCAATGGTGCTCACAAGTTGAGGAACCGACCTTCACCAGCCTTCTCCTTACCCTTCTCAACTGATGCAGAAGTGTAGGAGACGGTTGGCATAAGTTGCGCTGTGTGGATATGAACACACGTCCCGATCTACGCAACCTATGACTGACCATTCTGGGCAGCGATCTGAGCTGCCTCGCTTCTTTTCCTGGCATTATAACCACGTTTTGAAGACGCTTCAGCAGCATGAGGATGCGATATTTAAGGAAAGTCCAGCTTGTGAATCTTACCATTTCCCTCTGCTACTTTCGCTTTTTTGGCCTTCCTCGATTTCTGCGATGGAAGTTCTTCGACCTCTGTCGATGGGCGCTTCTGTACCTGAGGTGGTGGCGGAGGATGTTGGTACAGCATGGCAGAGAACATTCCGGGAGGTGGGTGCATTAATGCACCCACTTCAAAAACAGGTTGCCCTGGGATCGGTGCAGTGAATCGCGCCGCTACACGAACAGAGGCCCTTTCAGCATTTTGCAAAGCTTCGTATCAAGGACTCAGAAATTTTGAAAAGATGGGGGAAAGAACAGCAATTACAGGTGTGGTGAGGATGCATGGGCTGTGGGTGATGTTCCTGTGAGTTCTGGTTGTATTGGTCTGCCAGACAATTCGATAAGTAGGACGTCATACAGTCAGCTGAACGCGTAACCGACTGTTTTGTGCGAAGTCTCCTGATATTGCTGAGAGAATGTGTATTTAAATTTAGGATGCAGAATAGGTGGCAGGCTAGACCACTCACCGGTGCGTTCATCGGAATACATTGGTGCCACGACCGGAGATCCGTAAGGAGCAGTTGAAACTTCAGGCTGCACAGGCCATGCACCTGCCGGCATTAGATAGTTTCCATGCTCGTCCATTCTCTGTCTCTGCTGCCTTGATGGCATGTCTCCATTCATCTCAGCGTACATATGTGGTGGCATTGGATACGAGCGCGCGACGGTGGGCCCTGCATCAGGTCTGCGTTTCGGTGCAGCCTGATCGTCATTTACAGGCTCCCAGCTAGCTGCGCGAAGGTGAAATGAGGCACCTGATTCGGTTTGCGGGGTGTAGGGGCCGTGGGGAGGATGCTGAGGATGTTGGTACTGAGAAACGCCAGGAGGACTAGGAAGATGAGTCACATGGGAGTAACCAGAAGAATCGGAGGAAGGATTGAGGAGTTGACTGATGGAGGTGCGCTTATGGTTGTCGTGCATACTGTTCATCGTTTGACACGATGAGAAAGAGAACTCGTTCTGGGAGACAAGGCGCACAGAGACTCGAGTGCGAGAAACGAGTTGAGAATGGCTCAAATCGCGGAGTACAGCTGATGCGGAGTAAACCTTATAGCTTCGACTCCGACGTCTCAACTACGGCAACCCTCCGGCATCTCTCGGCATTATCAGCCGCGAACTCAAATTAGTTGTTCTTCGTGGTCTACACCAACTCCGTCGACAACGTACAACTCGGTGGTATGATTCTTTCCATTTGCTTCGCCACGAGTTGATATGAGTAATGTAGTCGGTCGTATTGGCCCACATCATAATTACCTGAACCCTTGATGCCAAACCGCCAGCGTGCCATGATGGCCTGCCACATAGATCGTGTGGTAGAGTGGTTATCGCCCTCTATAACCCAACTATTACCTGGTAAAGTCGTTCCCCTGTTCTTGGAATGTGGGCAGTCCAGGCCCATGCACGATGAGACAGAGCGAATCACCGAATTACATAATTTCGTGAATACATCCCACGTAAAAAATCCATCCAATGTTCTATTCTGCTAAAACCCATCATGAAAACAAAGTGATAGTGGTAGCTCGTGGTCGTCGCAGCGTGAATATCGTGTGAACGAGCATGATGAACTAAAATCTTTGGCAACACGTTAACCCAAAACGAATGAAAGTAAGAAAGTGATATGGCTAGTGATATTGGCGGAAGAACGCGGCGACCCTCAGAATGAAGGGCATGAATTGTACAGGCGTAATCATCCAAACAAGTCTTCTGAAGGTCGCCCACCACCGTCAAGGGATCTCGTCCGGCTCTAAATGAGCGTCCGATGAGCCTGACGGTGAATCGCTTGGAGACACTGATGAACCTCCAGCCGCGTTTTCAGGATGCTTTGTTGCTTCTGTGACAATGTTCATGACCACCATCTCAAACGAGGGATAGAAACTCACCGGGTGATGAAGACGTGAGACCGGATTCGCGAGCTAGGTATCTAGCAGGTGCTGGTAGTTTATTCGGATCGTCTGGTACTGGCATCAGTGACACTAGAGACCGAACAAACCGGGCCGTCTGCACCTGGAATTGCGGCCACCTGAATTACTGGACCTGCTGGAGCATCAGTACCAAACCCCAGCGCAGGATGTATTGATGAATGTTACTTGACACAGTTTCTCCTTCGTATTTGTCATCCTGCTCTCGTCCATCGTTAATTGCAGTATTGGCGGAGTTGACGCTCAGTTTCCGCAAGACATCTAGCTTCTGCAACGGGGGTAAGGTGGTAGAAGATACAACAAACGGTGCGCCTCCAGTGGGTCCTTCTGTCTTTCCCGTCGATGACGACCGACTGGGGGAGTGATTCACAGGCGTGGCCCGCCCTTCAGGTACGTGCAAGCGCCGAGCAACAACCTGGGCCTGCGCAGTCTGCTCCGTCGAGATGGTCTTTGCAACCTCCGGACGCAAGTCGGCCCACATTTGCAAAGCCTTGATTGAGCCCCACTCCATAATTTTGTTGTTCAGCCATTGCAGGGACACAGGCTTTGTTAGAAAATCGTTACAACCTGCTGCGAGCGCAGCCACTCGATCGCTTTGTAGGGAAGACGCCGTCAGTGCGACGATGATTACTGAAGAACGATACGGTGATGCTAATGTGCGCGACTCTGAAGACGCCGCATCGGAGGGTGTACGGACGCTGCCGTCGGATTGAGGTGTCGAAGGAGGGTATGTAGCAGCGCTGAGATCCTCGAGATGCCGAATCTCTTTCGTGGCCTGGATGCCATCCATGATAGGCATTTGAATGTCCATCTGCGATTTCGTCAGTCAGATTTCCATCAATTTGATCTTCATGGGTGATTCACCAAAATGAGGTGGAAGCCTCCGCTACGCCATTTTTGAACAGCCTCCTCTCCGTTCTTCGCGACATCATACTTGATCTTCTTTTTCCGCATGAATGTCGATAAAATCGTCTGATTGATTGGGTTATCTGTGCCCACAACGTAAGCTCCGTCCACAACTATATCTAATGGTACAAACCATCGACGATCAGGACACTGATGGGCGGTATGATGTTCGCATCGGCCGTGCCCTTTCCCGCCTTGCCAGGCATAGCAGGAGGAGTGAAGGGTTTCTGATCTTGTGCTCGTCTCGGTTGCCTCCTGAAAGGAGTGTTCGTCGGAGCCTCGGTGGCGTTCGGTGACCCTGGTAGCGATGCCATTCTCCTGGCATCCACAGGACTCCCTTTCCGTGATGACGAAGGGACAGGCATGGGAACAACTGCTTCATCAGCCAACGCAGACGGCTTTCTGACTTTCCCTTTTCCGGCAGTATTGTTCGTGGGTGTTACACCATCAGGGCTTGGTAATGAATCTTGGCGAGAGGGGACGGCGCTAGTAGCCACCGTGGTGGAATGAAGTGCGGCAAAAGAGAGGGGCTGCTGAGATGGTGTCTTGTCCTCGCTGCTCGAAGGCCGGCGTGATCCTGGACTGCGTAGCCTGTCCGGTGTGGGAATGAGAAATGGCGGCTTTTGTGGCTCAATGGAATTAAGAGGGGGCACAGTTGCCTTGGCACCCTTAGCTCTGGGTTGGAAAACAATACCAGCAGGTTGGCCATCTGGGCTAGAGATAACGAGCCCAGAAGCTGGCGAGTTGCCGAGTTTCACTGAACCATCAGAGAAGTACTCTGCCGTGTCTGTTATGGTAAGAGGGGATGGCGGGTGCAAGGCATGAGAATCTCCCGGTCCATCCCTGGGAGACTTCGCAGATCGGTCGGAATTCGTGCGTGGGGAGTTGGTAGGACGCGATGAAGGAGACTTCGGGGTGGGTTGCCCGAAGTTGAAAAACGGCGGGCTATGAAGCCCAGGGCTTATTGGAGAAGTCGCGATAGGAGCAAAGAATGGGTCGACAATAGGTTTTGTCGTGGCGGTATGCAGTGCAGTAAGGAATCTTCGCGGTCCTGCAGGTTTTGGGATGATCATAATGTCCATAGGTGGCTTGAAGAATGGTGCTTCGGCAGAGAGAGCAAGGTCGGTTTGAATGAGGTCCTTAACGGCCCTGTAATTTGCCAAGCTACTGAAGTGCACCACAACATTCGCAGACGTTTGAGAGCTGGAGGGAGAACCGTATCCAAGAGCTCGAACGACTTGTGGCGAGGACTTTGGTCTGTGATGAGCGGCCAGTGACGGTCGTTTACTGCGTGAGTTCGCAGCAAACGGTACAGGTTGTTGCTCTGCGCGGTACTTCTGTATTCTCTCGCGGAGAATAGATACGTCGTCGTCTATGAAAATGAAAGCCACCGGACGGGGGCCGGTGCGGGAGATACCATTGAGCGGTATGCTGGAGCTATCCTGGGGTAGAGAGTGGTCCGTAAGGGCCCAATGTCGAGGCTTTGTATACGGTGGCGCAGTTGCCCCTTGACCATTGCCGGAGGGCGAGGCATTCTCATTGACACCCTGATTACTGTCTGTCTCGGGTTCGGATGAGATGTGGCTAACATCCATGCCCCATGCCGTGAGGTAACTTGTAAGGTGGTGGGCAAAGGAGCTGCTTTCCTTCGCATATAATGTCGCCTTCTTACCTCGCAGCGTTTCCGAAAACTGCGTCAGCTCCTCCAAAGTCGGCTCTCTGGTTATTCGTGTTCCGGAGAGAAGATGCGAATTGACCTCTAATACCGGTGTTGTTCTAGCGTTGATGATGGCAGAAGACCCACACTGCAGGGGGAACGATAGTTCGCATGTCCAGCCAGAAAGATTCTCTCGGACGGGGAGGTCGCAAGCGAAAGAGGCTCCTGTGCGCATAAATAGTCGCTGCAGCAGGAGGGAATCGAAGCTGGGCCTACATCGAACAGATGGAGGATCGATACTGGTAGGAGTGGGCACATCACCACCTGCCTCCGATTGTTTGAAGCGATGAGTGATCTCGAACGTACAAAGGATCTGACTATCGTCAGCATTCGACGTTGGCGATGCTCCGTTTGTTTGAGGGCGGGCACTGTCAGCTGTCGGAGACTCGGAAGAACTATCCGGGCACGATCTGACAGACAGGCCAACGTCAATCGAATCACCTTGTCGTGCAGTGTTCATGATTTGTCGCAAAACCTTGAGAAGCGTCAGAACGATCAGTGCTTCATCCCTCTCAGTGTATGCTCACATATGTCAGCGTGTTGGACAGCCCGCACTCTTCACCTCTGGCAGCAACGTGTCTCAAGCCGACATCCGCATGGAAGAGCACAAGGTCAACACCTATCTGCGCTGCGCATCCGCTCAACGCATCGCCAACTCCTTGCAGCATTTCACCGACATCGAAGTCGGAAAGAGTGAAAGGGGTGCGGGGAGTAGATGATGAAAGGGGCTTATCATTTCCAGGCAGCGGGTTAGTGCATCCCCCTTGTACGTACAGGTCGGCCATATTGGCTGACATGAAATTGAGATTCTTCATAGTAGTGAGCACAGCTGACATGCAGGACGTCGGCACGGACAACGAGCACGCCGCATACTGCTCCTTGGCAGGGTCCAGAATCTGCGCAGGGGAGATCTGTAGAAGCGTCTGAACGACCATTTGCACAGAGTCTGCCAGCTCTACTGAAATCTCATGGAGACGCGGGGGGTATGGTGAGTTGGGTGTGGTGGGCGTTAGAAGAGGAACCCCCTCAATCCTGCGTGGATTCTGAAGATGCTCCAGCTGGGAAGGTAAGGGCATGGAGAATGTGCGCGATAGACGCGGAGTGTCAGGGTTCCCGTCATGCGTGTGAGAGACAGGCTGGTGGTGAAACCTTCTCCGGTGGTTCGGCGAGGTATCATAATCATCAGAGAACTCGGGTTGGGAGTAAGAAGGTTCTCTATCAGAGACATCAGACTCTCCCTCGGAAGAGCTGAGCACGACAGGTCGTTCAACCGCATGTCCCAGAGGCGTCTGAACAGGTGGAGGAGGCTCTGTGGGCCAAGTTACTGCGAATTTGTTTGTGCCAACGAGCTCAGGTCCGACTGCAGAATCATCGTGAGAGAGAACCGACACCGGGTGACGAGCAAGGGCCTGTTTCACCCCAGCCATGGCCATTCAGAGGGTACGCTGATGGACGATGAACCAGAGCGAGTCGACGAGAGACCAAGCTCCGGGCCACAGCGATTAAACAAGTATAAGGGAAAGTTGGGAGAATTTTTCGGGGCGAGGAGAGGAAGGGGTTGACCCTCGTAGATTGAGTCTCTCGATGGAGGCTCGCACTCTGCCATTTCAAGTGTCACTTGTCACATGTGCCATATTAGCCTCATGGCAAAAACGGGTCCATTTCGCGGTCGCGGCCAGTGTGCAAACGGATACGCATTTCATATAAAGACAGTTATCAAAATAGTTAGGTGTAAGGTAGATTTTAATAGGTCAGTTCGACATCGCCTTCTGCAACCAAGTCCATATCGTGGTAACTAACTTTCTTTCCTGTGGCAGCCCGCGGGTCCTCCTTGGCATCAGGCGGTGGTGGGGGTGGTGGACCGCCTCCTGTCCCCTGACGGCGGCCAATCTTTCTGCCATTACCTTCGTGGCCACCAAGGGGAGCGTCCAGAGCCATCACTGGCTTAGCAGGTAGACCCGCGGCCGCGGGAATCATAACTTCCATTGACAGGTCAAAGCCTGGTGCATATCCGCTTATGCGATCACTCAAGCGACGGGCCGTAGTAGCCTCTTCTCTTCGCTGAGGCGGTGGGGGCGGGAAAGAGCCAGGAGGATACTGATAAGTGTAATGGTCCCAATATCCGCTATTCATGTACGGTGGAGGTGGAGGTACATATGCCGCAGCGTGACCTCCATAGTAGAGATTGGGACGGCCGTAGTCTGCAAGGTAGACACCTGGTCCCTGGATACCATATGCCTGCGGAGGGGCCTGACTGTTACCTGTAATGGGAGGAGGATGCGTGAAGGGTTGGATCCTGTGAGGGTCCAGAGCGAAGTTGTTGAAATACGGGACCTGTCGACGTGTGAATCGATCGAACTTTTCCCATGAGAAACTCAGATCCTTACCTCATCAAGTTGCTTGACGAGCTCTGAGTGCTTGTTGGCAATGTGCTTCTCGACGAAGGAGGTGGCCTTGAACAGCTTCTGGCACGTTTTACACCTGAAACGACCCTCGTCTTCCTGCTTTATGAATGGTTCTACTGACTTCGAGAGCTCCCTGCGATGGCACGGAGAATCAGAACGATGAAAGGCAATACTAAAAAGTACACTTACTCATCGTAACTCTTACCCCCGTAGTCACGCGGGTCAACGCCACCTTTATTAATGAGGAGGGCAATCTTCGCATCGAACCATTCCAACCAGCGTTCATCTGCAGACAATATAAATGATTGGTAACCGATCGAAGGGAGTCGAGGCGCCTTACCATTTCTCTTCCAGTCTCTATTTTCGGTGGGCCTCGCTGCAGCAAGATCGATCTCTTTTTCTTCCTCCTTTGTTTTTTTCCCCTTGTCAGCCTTCTCGGCTTCAGCAGCTCTAAGCTCCTCAAGCAGAGACTTCGACAGGGGCTTCCTCACGTGCCTGAGGCACTTACGCTGTAATTCTTCAAGATGATCGGTAACAACAGCGCAGTAGTAGCACGTGTGGTATGCTGCACGCAGGTAGGCAATGTACAAATCCAGAGAAATCACTGCCTATAACAACATGAGGGCGCTGTGAACGCAGCAACAAATAAAGCCCTACGCACCTTCTTCGCCTCCAAGGTCTTCTCATCAACGCCCTGTTCACGCAAGTCTCCCATGATTTTCTCGATCCGCCGCTCTAGTGCCTCAGATCCAACTTCTTTTGGCTCTGCATCATCCTCGTGGTCTGCATGTGCAACCATCGTAACGTCCTCGGGCTTTGCGTTGCCGTTCGTTTCCATTCCACCTCCACTTACAGAAGATGCCGAAGATTTGCGTAGTGCAACGGATTTTTCTTCCAAAATTGACGCCAAAACCCTCGCATTTGCCAGGTCCTTCTCAATACGGTCCGGCTTACTGGCAACCTCAGGGACATATCGAACACGGTTGACAAAGGGTTTCAGGTTGTGGGACACGTGTAATTTGAACCCTTCAATCTAGAGCAGGTGGGGGTTCTGGATCGTGATCGAGAACAACGGTTCAAACAGCGCACCTTTTTCTCCGTCAACTCAGCCATAACAGCGGTCATGTCAGCGTCGTCACAGAATCTGATCCAACCCGCGCGGTAGAAATTTCGTTTTTGAAGTGGGTCGCCTAATGCCAGATACATAAATCCAGGAATCCTGCTGCAAGCCTGCACAACGCACTGATAAGTAATTGAGAAGACAGTATAATCCGCCTGGAAACACACCTCCTCAAGCTTGAAGCGACCAATGTCTGGAGGAATAGTACGGATCATAACTTGGTTGCCCTCAGGAGGAACAGAAATTTCTTCGCCACGGTTGTTCCGCTTGTTGTCAATGGCCATTTTGCCATTCTCAACTCGGCTGACCTCGTGATCGACCCCATCTTCCTCGGCATCCATATTGAAGTGCATGTCGTCATCCGTGACATTTTTGGCTTCCTCCAAAGGAGCCATACTCTCGCCTGCATCACCTAAAATCGTGCTGTCCTTGGCTTGCACGTTGGAGCCGGACTCAAGGTCGTTTAAGTCGGGGTCAAATTTTCCCAGCTCCAAGTCCTGAAGAAACGTAGCCAGGCGCCCGTTCCATCCCTCCCTCCTAACGCGACGACGGAGTGCTACAAACTCCGGTGCTGGATCATACTTCTCCGCAAACCATGGAGACTTCCTGTGATGCTCAAACATCGTTTGCAACTACAATACAAATACAAGGGTTCAGTCAGGTCCGCCTCCAAAGTGGTTATTGGGGAAAATATCTGTACTGGTGCCGTTGGTCTGCACGAAACGGTACGAACCTGTGTAGACATGAACTCCTTCTTGTACTTCTCCCAGCGTGCACGGATTCCATTGCGAGGCTTTGAGCCATCACCCGCTTGTTGCTCTGCAGCTTTGTCGGCATTGTCCTCCTCGGTCGCCTGTTGTGGAAAGTAATACCTAAACCATTCAGCATACTGTTTCAGAGTAGCAGGATGATCCAAAGTACGCGGATCAACAGGTGCTCGCCGCGACGGCGGAGGTGGCGGAGGAGGGTAAGGTGCATGGAACTGTGCACGAGGAGGTGACCTATAGCTGTGGACACGGGAATGGGCATCTGCAAAAACAAAAGTCGATACCTTGGGTGCAAACACAGAATGAGAAAGTACCATAGTCGTCGCCATACCGAGGACGAGGGTCAAAGCGTTCCCGGTCATAAGGCGACATAGAACGACGTCGCTTTCGGCCTAGGACGAAGCATGAGCGAGAAGTGAAAGACCTCCAATTAGCACGTACTCTCGTCCAGGGGAGGGCTACGGCTTCTGCCGCGTCTGCCATTGTCGTATGCGGCGCGGTCTCTCTCGTAGTCAGTCCATGCTCTCTCCCTGTCGTAATCCCACACAGCTCGATGATCCAGAGGGTGCGAGTCGGGGTAGGGTGGTCGTGGACCGAAGCCGCCTCTTGGAGAACGGGAGCGAGAGCGCCGTGGAGGAGGTGGATAAGCAGAAGCAGACCAAGAAGACATGAGCGATATCTTAAGAAGAAAGAAGAACTGAGAGAGAATCAGAGACCTTAATCCATTGTTTGAGAATAAGAATTATGACAAGAGGCGGTAGGAGTGAAGAGAGAGCGCTTGTATGCATTATGATGAGAATAAGACAGACCTCTTGGATCGCGACACTGCTATGTTTTGAGGCTGGTCGAATCCGACTCAGCGTTGGCTTAACAATGTGCGCGCGATGCAAGAACCGTTTTGGGCAACCCAGCCATTTCTCTCCGCTTTCACGCTCCGACTCAATCTGACATTAGATTCTCGGCGTCACTGAAAGACACTACCTAGTACGTTATCGAGTTGAGTAGTGTCCACGGCCCGATGGGGTCGCTTTCCTGGTGTCTGTGGGGGTTCATTGCTCTCATCATCAGCCCGTCGTTTGACTGCTCTTTGAGGAGGCTCAAGGGGTCCTTGTCCCTGTTCTTTTCGCTTCTCGTTGCGCTTGTCCAGTACACGGGCAAGCTCCACGTTTCTCAGGTAGTCGCGCTGCTCCAACCGTGATTGAGCAAGCTCGACTCGTAATTTGGCCGTGTGCACTGCGGCCTCGTGAGCTTAAATCTGGCTTGAGTATCCATAGTATCAACCATAGCACTTGTCTCCTCACCTATCTGTTCAGTTAACATGTTCCACTTGAATTTTGGAAGATATTTCATCGTCCACACGTCGTCGTACCATCGGGTGCCTTTCTTCCCGCCGATAGGCTGAGCATTGAGCATTTCAGCAACAGATCTTGCTACTTTCTTGTCTTTGAATTCTACCCAGCCTTCTACAAAGTGAGGTTTTTTCGTAGTAGTGTGCTTTCGTCTCAGGTATGCAGTCTTCGCGTCTGTCACGATCATTCAGCGAACACCCCAGAGACTAAGACAAGGTGTGTGGCTCACCTTCCTGCTGCAGATACACCCTTCCAACCTCGCCGTACTGAGACATGAGATGACGGACCTTGGCAGGCTGCATGCCAGGGGGTATTCGCGATATGTATGTCACACCGGTGCGTGCTTGGGCAGCATTGAAAGCCGCAAGAGCCTCGGAAGTGAGTGGTTTGACAACCTTTTTGGAGGGGCCCGTGTATGCTTCGCTGTCAATCAGATCCCCCGTCCCTTCGTCGCCATCCTCGTAGGTCTCTTCGGGCGGGCTGTCATTACTGGCGCCGTCCTCCGAGTCTTCATCGGTGTCAACGTTGGAGGACGGTGACACTCTAGAGGTTGGCCCTTCCTCGGCCCGTGAGCTCTTTGTCTGCTGTTCCGACCTGTGTTTCACAGATGTCTGTTTCGCCATACTTGCGGAAGTCCAGCTCGCAGTAATCAGAACTTATTGGCCAATAATTACGTAATAAAATAAAATAAATGAATTGGGACACGATCCCGCACATTGCAATCGGACGCTCTCGGAGAGATTTGCGAAGTGGTAATTGCAGCAATATCTTACACTAACACTGGCACGATATTCAACAGACGCCCGCCCGTAACATGAGAGGAAAGTACACTGTCCAAAAGACATGATGGTCAGCGGTTTGTCGATCCTGTCAAGCCTATACATGCCCCGACTAGTCTTTTTCGTTCAGGAAGGCATCGAGTTCGTCATCAAGATCTTGTTGAGTTTTCTGCGGTCGAGAGTTCCTTCTCCCTCCACCTTCCCCTCGCTCAGAATGACCCCGCCCTTCTCTGATGTGTAACCACTTTGAATCTGAAAATCTGGATGCTGGGCCATTCCGGGAGCGGCGGCGCTCGCGTGGAGCAGAAGAGATGCGGTCCTTCAGGCTGACAGGCTCTTCTCGTGAAGATATGCGCTCAATTGGCGATCTGTCGTCACCCAAGCGGTCGGCATGCATATTTGACGGTGGTGGCGAATACGACGTCGGTCTGTCTTTCCCCAGAAAGGCATCCAGGTCATCGTCGAGCTTCGACGCGTCCACCTGCAAACGTCCCTCTCTCATTCGCTTCTGTGGCCCATCTCCATCCTTCCCTGCATTCGTCCCATACTTCCTATAGAACTCGCTCTCCTTCTTCGCACCCTTCTTCTTCACGTCATCATTCTTTGCCCACCTCATCCTTATAGCGCCCTTAACCCCCTCGCCTTTCCCAAGGCTTTTGTTAATTCTGTCCTCTGGTGGCCAAAGGGTGATAGGGATGGACTTGGCGGTCAAGAAACCTTCATCATCCATGTCTTCCGCAGCTGACTTTCGCAAGTAGCGATGTGCAGAGCGTGCCAGAGCTTTAGACTCGAAAACCAAGATGCAGCTGTTGTCGTTCAGCCATTCAAGGGCCATAGGATGCCCATCGAAGTGTGTGGCATACGCAAAGATGCGAGCAGTTGGGAGGCGGGAGATTGGTGACCCGGTGAGAAAGAGCGCGTTGGTTCTCAGCACGGAGTCTACGGTAGTTTCAGTCATACCAGCGCGACGGGCGCCTCTGAGGGACACGGTGACCCACCTTCATTCGTGTCAACGTCTTCATCTTGTTCGAGCTCGGAACGTTTCCGCTTCAAGGGAGAAGACAGACAGGATCAGGCTGCTGTCCTCCGAGTGCATATCGACATACAACAACAGCGCACCTTCGCTGTCCTAGTTTGAGTAGAGTCGGAGAGTAGATACACTTTAGTGTTGCCGATGCGATTGCGCAGTGCTGCTCGGCGGACATCAATGCTTGCGGCGGCAGCCTGTATTTCCGAAACTTGTTCCTCGTAGGGAACAACGTCGTCGTAGGACAGTGATACTATCTCCTCCAGTGAGGTGTCTTCTGGGAAATTGTCCATGGTCCTGGCAAACCTTGCTGTGCTCTGTCGAGGTCTGTGGTCAGTGCTAAGTCCGTGTGCACGTGACCCCATAACCTACTAGCTTTGCCTGACTGTCACTGACCTTACCCTTGACAAGTTATAAGCCCACAGCGGCATGGCGGCGCAGGTTGAGGACCCTGTCCAGAACTCGAACAGGAGGCATCGTAAGGATAAACGTGAGTCTCACCCTCCCTTTCTCTGCGTCTTTCTGACCTTGTTTCAATCAGCATGGGATACCGATGATATTGACCAGTGAGTCTCTTCTCGTAAATTCCCCGTAGTGTGAGTATCTGAGGACTACCTTAGTGTGAGCATAACTCAGCTTGGTCTGAAGAGTCACTGACCCTGTAAAAAGTGGAAAATCGAGCCTTTCCAGCCAACAGACAACCAAGGCGGCGTATTCACCGAAGAATCCTCATTTGCAACACTATTTCCAAAATATAGGGAGAGGTATTTAAGGGAAGTGTGGAGTGCCGTCACACGGGGACTGGAACCTCATGTGAGTCCCTAGTACGTCCAGGATTCGTTCAAGCTAAATAGCGCAGGGCATCGCATGCACGCTTGACTTGGTGCACGGATCGATGTCCGTGCGCACGACGCGTAAAACTTATGACCCTTACATTGTGCTTAAAGCTCGTGATATGATAAAGCTCCTTGCCCGAGGCGTCACAGTAAACCAGGCTGTAAAAATCCTCCAGGACGATATCGCGTGTGACATTATCAAGATTGGAAACCTAGTGCGGAATAAAGAACGTTTCGTGAAGCGGAGACAACGCATCATTGGTCCGGACGGTAGTACTCTCAAGGTAAATAGTTTGCCATGATTCTGTTACGGGACGCTCAGACAGGGACTAGGCCATCGAGCTTTTGACGCAGTGCTACGTTTTGGTCCAAGGTAATACGGTTAGTGTTATGGGCCCACACAAATCTTTGAAGGAGGTCCGGCGCATCGTCCTAGACTGCATGAAGAACGTACACCCGATATATCGAATAAAAGTTCGTTTGATCCTCTGAAATTATCGATTGACACTAAGGGTCTGTCCAGGAACTCATGGTACGACGAGAATTAGCCAAGGACCCCAAGTTGGCCAACGAATCATGGGATCGTTTCCTCCCTCAATTCCGGAAACGCCACCTCAAGACCTCCGAGAAAACTTTGCGGAAGAACGAGAAGCTCGAAAAGAAGGAGGCCGCTCGCAAAGAAGCTGGGCTTGATCCCCAGCCCGGAAAGAAGGACAAGTCGACAAAGAAAGTGTACACACCCTTCCCACCACCTCAACAACCTCGCAAGGTATTGAAGATGCTGCCCACCAACGGGATGACTACTCAATATCGTTTTAATCCACAGGTCGATCTACAACTCGAGTCTGGAGAGTACTTTCTCAAACCCCACGAAAAGCAAGCACGGGAGGTACAGCAACGAAAACAGAAGGTCGGTATCTCAGGCTCCACTTTCATGTCCACTTACGAAACTTGGACAATGTAGCAAGCCGAAGCGACGTCCAAGCGCAGGGAAGGACGTGCCGAAGCGTTTGTTGCGCCTGTTGAAGAAGCAGCGCCCACAGTGGAAGAGAGGCGGACAAAACGGAAGCATGCTGAGGAAGAAGAGGGTGGCGAGGATCTTCCAGAAAAATCAAAGGACAAGAAGAAGAAAAAGGAAAAGAAGGTCTAGTTCGGTGGTGGTGGTTCATCGTGATGCCCTCCTGTACTTGGTGTATACATCAGTTGGCACTCCTTGTTGTTTGAGCTAGGGACAATCAGTTTCACCTTGGTCTAACAATTGATCAGGAACGACAGCTGCTTACTTAAGCCCTCGGCCTTGTCATGAAACCGTCACAATAGCCATTACGACTGTTTGGGTCACTCACATCTTGTCCTCGAACCACCATGGCCTCCGCAAATACCCAATGGCTGCCCGTCACTGGGCGCTACCAGGCGGACATTGGCACTTCCCTCGGTCGCGCTCTCAAAGCACGCAAGGGCATTGCTCCATCCAAGCGTGCTAATAACTTCCCCGAGCGCGACTTCTATTCCTTCCGGTGTAAGTCTACGTCTCCGGATCATGCTGTGTGTAAGAGGTGTTCAATGTCATTTTCCCTACAGATAACTTCAAGCCAGAATCCATTGACCCCGATAGGCCAGGGTCTATTGAGGTAAAACGTGGGAAGGAGTCTACGAGCGTTACGGTGGAGCGACCCAGCGCGCAGGTGTGTTCGTGATCATGTCACTAGACGGTCGCTGAGAGGAGCCTCAGGCGGGAGAAAGTCATTTGTTCAAGGGAACAGAGCAGCCGGTCAAAGAATATGATTGTGTACTGATATACGACGAGGAACTCGGTGTAAGCTCCTCGCCCAACCGCAAGCACACTGGTCTCTAACCTACACGACGCTATAGACCTTTACGCTGGAGAAAATCGACTCGTTCATGAGTTTCAGTTATGACCGCAAGGTACAGACCTCCACATCCACCATTCCTCGAGATATAGCCTCATGTAAGCAATCCAATCTCTTCACTTGATCATCCAACAAGCGTTGAATCGCGTCATACTTGCAGCAATAGTGCCCACTCGCCGGCCCGTTGATGATGGCATAGATCTTCAGAAGGAGTTAGAACGAGATTTGCTTGGACTGGAGGATGCCGACGGTGAACCGGAAGATGACTTCGTCCAAGTACTCGCAACAGTCACTTCCGCAA
Organism: Paxillus rubicundulus Ve08.2h10; assembly: GCA_000827395.1. Lineage (NCBI taxonomy): Eukaryota > Fungi > Basidiomycota > Agaricomycetes > Boletales > Paxillaceae > Paxillus > Paxillus rubicundulus. Next base: position 54,543 of record KN824833.1, on the reverse strand, counting down.
GGAAAGAGGAGGAAGAGGAAGAGGAAGAAGAAGAAGAAATGCCCATTGCATCTACAAAGCCGCCTCCGCCTCCCAAAGCGAAGCCTCCGCGCACCCTCCCTCAGAAGAAGCACGACTCCTTACCCAAGCCCAAACTGAAAGGCAAGGAGGTCTCGAGAGCGATGAGAGAAACTGACACGCGTGGCCTCGTGGACTCCGACCTTGAGGAGGTGCTTGACTTTGGTTTTCCCGCTCGGCCAACTAAACGCCGAACGCCGTCACCCCCAGCTACAAAACCTCCAGCTACTCAACTGGCGCTCCCAGATGCGTCTACCTCTATCGTCCTACCCTCTTCACGACCACCACCCCCTGCCAAGGAGGATTCCGACTCGGAAGATGACTGGGACGCAGTTGTGGGTGGTGATCCCCCGGCAGACAATGATACCGAGGAGATCGACCTCGATGCATTCGAACAAGAAATGGAACAACAGTTGGAGGGGTCAGATGAAGATATCCTAGCGGCTGCAATGTCACCGGAACCAGCAGCAACGCATGCCCACGGACGCCCAATGTCTCTGAACCAGTTTGCTGGCGGTCAGCTGAGCCCAGACGAAGACAGCACGTCATCGAGTGAGGAAAGCGACGACGATTGATGTACCTTGCCTTTCTTGTGATACCATCCTTGCTGGACCTTAAGATCACATTTTGGAACTTCTTACATTAGAGTTGCATTAGACCACGACACACTTCTGCTTGCCCGATGATCCCTTCCGCATCACATACAAAATTAAAGAGATATTAATCCGGTTGATCGCGAAAGACATAAGAAACGGAAACGACTTAGACAGTGGCAGTTGCAATTGGCGAAGCAGACGCCCAGCTAGCCAGAATAGCACTGGCTTGTGCTGGAGAAATCGTAGTTGTGAAGGCACCCATCGAAGTAGGAACGGGGGTCGTGACAGCAGAGGTCACTCCTGCGGAAGAAGGCGTGGATGACGTTGCGTTTCCTGCGTTTGATGACGGTAACGGTTGAATAGTAATACATAGTTGAAGGAGTCATACTGCGAGGAATTGACTTACCAGTGACCAATGTTACGGTTGTTGGTGGGGCGAATGACATGCTTGCCGTGGCAGGTTCGGCTGTTGCCAAGGTGCCATTCCCATTGGTGTCGTTGAGACCAGGGCGGATCAGGTTACCAATGAGGTCTGGTTCATTGTCGATGAACAAGAGTGCCGGGCCAGCGACGACATTACTCATGTAAGATCTCTCCTTCATCGTCGTATGCATGTAACGTTTTTCCGGGGTCGTTTGATCCGCTGTGACGAAGACATACATTGGACCGGAGATGTTCGCAGGAACAGCGCAATCACAGATTGGCTGGAACACAGACGAATTCACCCCTCCTGCCACAATCTGGCAAGATAATTGCTGGGGACAAGCCACTTGGTCAGATTCGTCCCGGGTTGTGTCAAGGGAAAGGCTCACATTTTCTGGAATCGTCCCGTTCAGCGCGGGAGAGCTAAAATAAAGCTTCGTTCCCGGTACCAAGGAACCACCGCTCGTGACGGTAAGCGGAGGATTTGCTGAATTGCGTGGGTCATTCGAGAGCGGTCTGCAGGGGCTGAAAACCACGTACCTGACACTCCCAAGTCACATCCTGAAATGAATGGACCTGCAAGCGCAAGCACATCTGCCGGGGTAAGTGCCATGTCGAATGGCTGAGGGATGCTTGTTGCATCGGACAAGAGGTTGAGAACTGTTTGGTGTCGAGCTTCGACCGTCATGATACTACCAGCAGCAGTGACCAGTGAGGGGTCGGATATCGCAGTTAATGCGCCCAGATAGGCACTGACACCGACGTTCTCAACTACGCGTGCTGTAGCGACCATCGTCTCGACATCTGTGAGCACAGAAGAGAAATTGAATGTACAGCCAGAGACTACTTCGCTGCCAAAAGTATTGATGATAGACTGGACAGTGAGGATCTCTGTCAACAGGTGTTCTACCGTAAAATGGTCTGCAAACCTCCAAAATACCAGCATGTGTACTCTCATCAGTTGCAATTGCTTGAATTTGTTGAATGATGGCTTCGGACGAGACGAACCCTGCCGCCTCAAAGCTGGAAGCATTCAAGGTTTGAAGAGTCTGCGAGTAGAAGTTTGACTCCAGCTGCTCCAAAACACTGGCGAACACTGAGGTCATGATATAACGACCCGATCAGCAATCAGGCTCCCAGATCGACCATTGACTACAACTCACTCAAAACTCCTAGGTCTGCGGAGGCCCGCTTCCACGGAAGGGCATGCACAGCACCAAGGGCCCAAATGAAGATAGTGAAAAGAATAACCTGCATTTCGGGATGACTTCCGGAGTTTCCAAGAATGAAGATACACAAAAACAAAGGTCAGGGGCAGGTCGCCTCTTGGGCAACAACCAATTGGATCTACGAGGTACGATGAGGTGAAAGCGGTTTGAGAAAGGCATAGCAATCTGCACCTTGAATGTAGTCCTGACCTCGACTATAACACCAACGGACAAGGAAATGGACGACTGGAAAATGTTGTAACGAGCTTTTTATCCCAGCCAGACCGATCATTTACTGCAGTTCCCTATTAGGGAATTTGCATAAAAGTCATGGACTCACAGTATTTTCAAAGAGAAAAAGGCCCTGTTGCTATAGTGACTCTGCTACAGAGACGGGTCCGGCAAGGATTTATGGGCTTCTCCGACGAGCATGTGGACAAAGCATAGTCGATTCTCACAGGATCGCCACCAGTCGAGTCCCGCCTTCTAGCCAATCAACCTAGAGTCAGAACATCCTGATGCGTATTCAGTTTGAGATAACGGGTATACATCAGGCTAGTCAGATGTCTTCCTGGGACAGCCACCTAGATACCAAGGCAAATACTTCCTGAGGCTTGTCATGGGGGACGTGGGTTATGGGTCAGACCATGGACCGAACGAAGTAGAGCCGAAAACACTCATCATATGTCCAGCTCCGTACACACTCGCAAATGTCAGTTTTCTAGATTCCTTCGTTTCTCCAGCTGCCTTTCCATTAACGAACCACGACCTCCACTCCTCCTTCTTGTATGCTTCGTTGCCGGTCCATTCAAGCTTATCGACCCACAACTTATTAGCGACCCAGTTACATTGCCAGTCGTACGTCCCAGCGTAAATCAGAACTCGAATACCGCGTTCGAGAAGGGCGGCGACATAGTCTTGGGTGTGGTGTGCCCACTTGTCCAGATGCGAAACGAAGTTGTGGCCGACTATGTCAGAGCACAAACTGAAATTTCCCGGGCTTTCGGCGCCGAGCATTGCACGAGTGCTAGGCAGATCAAGGAATTCTCTGATCGCTTCGTCTTCGGGGTAGCAAAGGTCTTGAGATTCGCAGACCTAAGGATCCACCAAGTTCAACGATGTAAAACCCATGCATGAAGTGAGAAGACGCAAACCATTGACACATCATAGACATTTCGTCCTGGATCAAATCATAAGTCGGTGCACATACGTTCACGATAGGGTCAGGACTTGCCACTCTCCCAAAAAGGTCCTCTGATATGGTTGTCACAGAATTCTATGGTGGCCCCACACCCAATGTGATCAAATTGATCGATACAATATTTGCGCATTCCTGCTTGGCACCTTGGCAACTGCGAGACGCGGATGCTTGAGTGGGATGGGGGGGAAGAACATATCTACCTACCGCGGCTTTGATTTGGACGCAATTACCGATAGTCTGGAAGGGCACTTCTAATGCTGATGTACTACACTGGATGTCGTACAAACCCTCGTATAACCTACAGAAACCAAGGATCGGAAAAGGCACACGACGAAGAAAATCGAGAACTACGTTGAAACGTCCGTAATGCCGTTGCCGATAAGAATGCTTTGGAGATTGATGGTGCTGCGACCCTCAGCCTTGGCGATTAAGTTTTGGTCGTATATCTCGCTGGCGAAGACGGGGAGGTAACGACCCTAGCGTATGTTGACATACATCGACCCAAGACAGACGAAGGAATCCACTCACTGCGTACGACTCGCCTGATAGGTGAAGGGGCCTCCCAGATAACTGTTTGAATGTTTCAAAGAAGATAGTCAGAAATGCGTGAACGTTACGAGCAGCTTCTTCAGTGGTCTCGACTGTTTCACCAAAGTCGGCGTAAGAATATCCAACCCCGACACTACGTAGATGAGGGGAATCCATGTATTAAATAGGCGAGTTGACTTACGGCTGATCGAGGAAGAATATGTTAGCGTCATTGTTCCATGAGTAAGGGTTCCAGGTGGTGCCATTGGCCGAAACCCCCTTGATGTCAATACTGCAAGGCCCTGGTACAGACGAGTGTCAGATGGGAAGCTCGCTATTCCAAGTGGTGGAATCCCCGATACCTAGTTCAAACAAAAGGCCAAGCGAAGACGAGCATCCCGGGCCTGGGGGGCATCCCATTCAGATTCAGAAATCGGGAAAGCCGACAAGCTTACCTCCATTGATCCACATCATTACATCGTCTTGGGAAGTGGCACATTGACCATTGCATCTGTCCGCGAAGGATTTAGAACTTACCTTTGGCCGGATCTCTCCTGCTTTCGAAGAAGTAGAAGAACAAGTGCTTGGCACCTTGATCCACATCCAAGTAACCAGTGTAGACACTGCTTGTTTTGACACAAAACATGTTGATCAGATGCGTATAAACTTACGATACAGTGGGATCGCAGAAGTTGGACTTCTTGATGCGAACACCATGATTAGGGAATCGAGGATGCGAAAGAGTTGTGAAGGACCCTTCAGACTGAACAGATGATAAGTTCATAATATTAAATGGAGTCTCCAAGTTCGACGACGCGTCGGTATGGGCAAGGGCATTGGTAGCGAGAGGTGTCTGTGTCCACAATGCCTGGACAGCAGTGCCAAGCAAGGTGAGTGGTAACACTGTGTTGAAGAGCATATCTAACAGCGCTCAAACACGGGTATGGATGTACTTCACAGGAGGAACGAAGAGGCTTATCGGACTGGGATGGTGTTTGGAAGACAACCTGCGATATCAAAATACTCGTTATTCGGTTGACTTGCTCACGAAACCATGTGCTGCTCAGCGCGGCTCAAGTTACAGGCCCACCTTTCTTGATTACCTTTCTGGGTCACTAGTCACGTGGCGTTGAGACGAAATTACCACGCTCTAAAAATCTTGGATTGGGGGGTCGAGGACACAAGCAAAGTAGCAGGTATCATATCTTACCTTTGGGTCTATATCTTCGTTTTATTTCCAAGGTAGCTCAAAATGCTGGTCCTGTACGAGACAGCGATGGGCTATTGCCTGTTCAAGCTGAGCGACTCAGCAAAACTCGACTCGGCCGATCTGTACAAGGAGTTCGAGACACCAGACAAGGCAAACAAATTGTGCGTAGATCTCGCGTTCAGCCGTGTCTATTGACTGTGTTGAAGACGCCAAATTATACTTGCAAAGGTTAAAGCTGAAAGCTTTGCATCGCTTTACTTCAACAGCAACTGCTGTCGAGGATCTCACAGCTGTTCAGGATGGAAAGCTAGGCAAAGGCTTGAAGAAATTCTTGACGGAAGAAGTCGTAGAGAAAGGCAAGGGAAAGGAGTCCTTGGTAGTGGTAGACCCACGCTTGGGTATGTGAAATGATCACTTCGTGTGTCGTGCTAATATATCATGTAGCCCACTCCATATCGAAGAAGCTCAGCATAAAAGTTTCCGCACCATCACCACCCAACGACCATAGCGATCTATGGAGAGGTATCCGCTGCCAAATAGCGGCCCTAATGGATGGCCTCGACCCTAAGGACCTTGCAACCATGAGCTTGGGTTTGAGTCACTCGTTATCCCGGTGAGTTATACCATTCTGACTAGCACCCTGTGATTAATGCACTTCCCAGGTTCAAGCTAAAATTCTCTCCAAACAAGGTCGACACAATGATTGTGCAAGCTATTGCCCTGCTCGATGATCTGGATAAGGAAATCAATATTTATGCCATGCGTGTCAAGGTGAGTTAACCACCCACGTAAATCTGGTCTTCCTGTGATTCATTCACGTCCCCCCAGGAATGGTATGGTTGGCATTTCCCTGAAATGGCCAAAATCATCTCGGACAACCTCGCTTACGCGAAAGTCATCCGCGCTATGGGTTTCCGCACAAACGCAGCGACAACTTCTTTCGAGACCATACTGCCGGAAGACCTGGAGGCAATCCTTAAAGCTGCCGCCGAGATTTCAATGGGTACAGAGATCTCAGACAGCGATATACAACACATACACGCACTTTGTGACCAGGTCATCTCCATCTCTGCGTACCGTGCTCAGCTTGCAGAATACTTGCGCAATCGTATGAATGCTATCGCTCCAAACCTCACAGCTCTCGTTGGCGATCTTGTTGGTGCAAGGTTGATATCACACGCTGGGAGTCTTTTAAGCTTGGCGAAGCACCCAGCCTCCACCGTCCAGATTCTCGGTGCTGAAAAAGCGCTTTTCCGCGCACTGAAAACAAAGCACGACACCCCAAAATACGGTTTAATCTACCACGTACGCGATATTCCTCTGTACACTTGCGCAGCTAATTGCACGACCCATAGGCATCACTGATTGGCCAAGCTCCTCCAAAACTCAAGGGAAAGGTGAGTGGTACGATCCAGCGCGCAATCACAGGATAATGAGTGTCGCAGATGGCTCGTATGGTTGCAACAAAAGCTGCTCTCTCGATTCGCGTTGATGCTCTCACCGACGCTGACGGCAAGTCCGAGGAACAAGCACCCTCTATCGGTCTTGCGAACCGTGCAAAACTTGAATCGCGACTGCGGGCCCTAGAACACCAGAACGACATGTCTGGTGTCCGACGGTATGCTGACGACGGGCAGAAACAACAAAAGTTCTCGATGACGGGTGATATAAAAACATACAACACGGCCGCGGATGCTGTCGACCTTGTTCCCACTCAACGTGAGCCGCTAGAGACGGCTATTCAAGCAGTATTGGACGTAAAGACTGAGAAGAAGAAGGCTAAAGAGGAGCGGAAAGCGAAGCGCAAGTCCGAGAAGGAGAAGGAGAAGGAAGCTGATTCGGATGTTGCTAACCAGATGGATGTTGATGGGGAGGCCAAGGAGAACAAGAAAGAGAAAAAGCGGAAACGGCGAGAAAGCGGAGCAAACGGCCAGGCCGATGCCGGGGAAGCCAAGGTTGGTCTTCGACTGTCGTCTACCTGCATCTGCATTGTTGATTGTACGTGCAGGAGGATGGCGAGACTGAGGCTGAGCGGAAGGCCAAGAAGAAGGCACGCAAGGCCGAAAAGGCAGCAGCAGCTATTGCTAATGGAGAGTCTCCAAAGAAGAAAAAGAAGAAGACGGATGCTTAGCGGCGCATTGGGAGTGATCCATCCACTAACTTGGTTCTGTCAACTTGCTCAATGTCGTTGGATACGTATAATATATATATCATACTCTCTTGAATTACTAGTACCAGCTGGAAGTAAGCAAGTCCGAGTCATAACTTGAACGGCAGGGTTCACCACGACGATACTTGTCTTACACCAGTGCTTGTCTTCACACATGTCCTCACAGACCTCACGACCGGTCATAATTGTAACAGGAGCCAACAGGTTCGTCAAAGATTTTGGCCCAAGCATTCCCACCAAAGTAACTTGCTCTCTGCAGTGGTGTTGGCTTCGGTATTTGCCACCGTCTGCTCTTACAACTGTCAACTAAGACGTCGGGAGACGCGCAACCAAAATACGCGTTTCACAATGTTTCCCCGGCATTCAAGGCACCCGAAATCAGTTGTGATGGCCTTACACTGATCCTGGCTTGCAGAAGCAAACAACGCGCTGAAGTTGCCCGAACTAGGCTCTACGACCTGGTAGACGAACATGTTCACCGTCTCAAGAACTCTCAGGATTATGATGGACATGCCGAGATTTTTCGGAGAAATCTCAACATTGCGGTACATATTGTTGACTTGTCCCACATTCAAAGCGTGTTTCGCTTTGCGGATGAGATTTCTCAGACGTAGGTCCTCCAAGTCCATCCCCATTCTGTTTCCTCAGACGCGTCACAGTTATTCGTACGTTTCGCATCTTATTTGTAATGCGGGAGTGGCCTGCTTCGCGCAAATCGACTGGTTGCTGGCTATCTGGCAGCTCAGTACAAACTTTGTTTCCGCAGTGACTACACCACGATATTACATCCAGAACACTGGCGATGTGAGTCGAGATGGACTGGGCTGGGTATGGCAATGCAACGTCTTTGGACATTACGTTCTAGTGCGTTCCCTCGACAGCCGTGTTGCACTGAAACTGATGTTTTGCCGTAGTTCCGAGCCTTGGAACCTATTCTCGCCAAGTGCACAACCTCCACGGGCTCGCGAGTAGTGTGGGTTTCGTCCCACGAATCCAGCTCCGAGTTCTACGATCCCAGGGACTGGCAGCTGGTCAAGTCTCGACATTCGTATGAGTGTTCCAAGTACCAGATGAACCAGATCTCTCTGCACTTGGATCGAAGGGCAACTCACAGCCAGGTCGATGGCAAGCCGACCGTAAGACACTTCACCGTATTGCCTGGAGTAGCTGGCACGAATATAGCCAGTGCACTGCTTGGAACAATTTCTTCGATGTGCATGTTCGTGACGTTCTATATTGCAAGTAGTATTATGAATCTGCAGGCCCATTCGCTGAACACGACTTCTTTCAGGCGCGACTCCTAGGATCCCCGTATCACCCCATTACTCCCCTCAAGGCGTCCATATCTGCGGTACATCTGGCACTTGTTCCCCTTGCATTCCTGCCTGTCATCAGCAAAGTTGAATGCTCTGCGGATCCGATGGAGCCTGTTGAAGTTGGCACCCTCTACATTTCAGAGACAAACCGGTGGGGACGTGAGCGAGTTGGCACGATGAAACTCGTCGAATCCAAAGGAGAAGAAGTCCAGACACAGGAATTGTTGGATAAATGCGATCGCCTCTTGAAGACGTTCTGTGATGTCGAAGGAAGAAACTCACCATCAGGCTAGTCAATGGTACAGGTCACAATGAAGCTGAACATGGTCTATGTCACTGTCATGTCGACTATACTGTATCCTGCAAAGGTAGACTACATGGAAACAATGGTGGCCGCGATGCAACTTGTTGTCTCCGTGATACCTACGAAAATTGATTACCAACATGATAGCACTGTTAGAAGTCAATAATACATAGAGGAGTATTTGTTACTGGTCTTGTGACGATTCGATTGAAACGGCGGGAAGTGGTGATCGGAAAATAGGAATAGTCCTTAGATTATCTGGTGCAGGACCCATCGCGTCCAGTTTTTTCCGGGCTTTGTCTGTCTGTGGAACGTTTGGTTCAGTCTCGAGTGTTCTTATATGGAAGAATAGGGCTCACTATAACTGAGTTCGCCACACCACGCTCTAAGCCCTCAAGCAGCGTGCATGCCTTGCAAAGCTCGTTGCTTGACATATAGCCACATCGCTTGCACGTTTCTACTGGACTGTGAGCTACTTCTGATGTGGTTAGAGTATGTCCAGTGCTTACGCTGTGGTTTCTGCGTTGCTTTCACGTCGTCTCTGACTTCAAATGCCTCACCGGAATGAATTATATCAATGATTGCACTAGGGCGGGCAGCTTCCAAGTCCTTCAGGAACGTTCTGGCGTGACCACGATATGCGTCAGGGGAATAGATGCATTCTGTCGAGAAGTAGTCAAGTTTTTTGAAGTATGCGTACCTATTAGTGGTGAGGCGAGCATATTCCTGACAGGGCCTGAATGACTGACATTACAATCTCCTTTTCGTATGCATATTTGAAAGGCTTGGACCTCTTTATGGTATCCTCTCCTTGAGTGCAGATCATCGTACATCGACCAAGGCGAGCGATATCGCCACGCATTACTGTAATGCAACGTGAGGTTTTGAAGTCTCTGGGATATAGTGACACCTACTGTTCATTAGCACTGTTTCTGCAATATCATCGGCATTATGACCGGTAACAACATGGTCTACGTTTAGCGAGGAAGCACCTCTATCGAGAGCTTGCCGTCGGAATACGCCACAGAATGTACAGTTATTCTTCTTTCCTATCTCAGAAACGATTGCGTCCATGGTCCAGCCGTAGAGCTCCTCGTAGGATAGAATTTTGAGGGGCATGTTGTATTGCAACTGGTTACGCTTCACTGTCTGTTTCGAACGATGTCAGTGTGCCATAATAGATGAGATGGTGAAGATCACATACTTGCAGTGAGTCATCTCGATAACCAGTTATCCCCTCGTCTATTGAGAGCAAGTAGAGATCAAGACCGTAGTTATATCGCTCGTTCAATGTCTTCATGACATAGGCGAGCACGGTCGAGTCTAAGATTCCGGGTGTCACATGTAGTGTCATGCATACATCTTGAACGGACATACCTTTCCCTCCAGATGCGCCAATAGCAACTCGGTCTCCTGGCTTGAATAGTGCTGCTTGGGTGATGGTATGGTGGATTTCGGTTTCAAAGACGAAGAAGAAACATTCTTTGCAAATCTGTTGACCAGTCTTGGGTCTCTTTAGAATTGCCTTGGCATTCTGGCATAAGGCGCAAGACGCCGGGGCCATGGAAGCCTCTTGATCACAGCGAATGACTCTACCTGTTGGCCGATGCCTGAGGTGATCACTGTAGATTCAATTTTGGCACTCGCGATTGGTGGAGGCATAAACTGCCTTTTACGGAGCGGTCACCGTAAGTCGTAACGGCCATCCTCGTCTCAAGCTTGGTCCAAAGTCACCCTGCACTGGTCAACACAGACACTCTCCGTCCAAGATGCCCAGAGAGCTTCGGAAACGCGGCAAGAAACATAAGAAATCAAACGAGCATGGTCCATCGGAGGATCAGCCACTGCAAGCACAGAAGGGTTGTCACGAAAAACCATCGGAGCCGTCCTGGATTATATCTATACCTCAAGCGGAGGATGCACACCCTGAAGCTCTTTTTGGGTATGTTGACCCCGACATCAAAGCGTACTTCCGCACCGTCGACGAACAGATACGAGCATGGCAAGAGGACGAGCGCCAGCCCGAGACGGATAATGACGACCTCGATCCCAACGAAGGTGCCTAAATTTCTCCCAAAATATTCTTAGATCTTATAATTATTTGTGGCGCCCCATGCAGCGAAACGCTTATTTTTCGTTGCTGCACTCAATGAAATGACAGGAAAAGAGAAGCAGCTTGCTACAGATCCAGATTGTTCAGTTGTACTGGAGCGCATGGCACATTCAATGGACGACTTCGTGCGGAGAGTATTTATTGACAGTCTAAGCGGCTCGTGGGTATAGTCGCACTTGTCTTCGTGGTACAGACTCAGTACTCAGACAGGTTTGAGGCGCTCTCCAAACATCGATTTGCGTCGCACGTATGCCAAACACTATTTTCGGTTGCTTCCGGGTCAATCTCTCGGGAGGTATGGCGTATTGCTGGGTTTTCTGTGAGTACACCCATGAACATTGTTTGCAGACCAAAGGCATCCTGCCAGAAGTCCCCGATACTGAGGACAAGGGGGAACTTCGAACATTAACCCAGCTTGTGCTGGACATCTGTGAAGTGAATAATCTACCCTCTTTATAGGTCTCGAGTTTTTACATTCATCGTCAGGAATTTCGCCCAAGTTTTAATTCTCTCATTATGGATCCGTTTGCATCACATGTGTTGCGCTCTTTACTTCTTCTGCTGTGTCCAACAGTGCTTCCGGAGGACTCGTCGGCCCATAAGTCTGTGCGATCGAAGAAGAGCACATCATGGAAAGTAAAGCAAGGCAAGATGAAGTCCGTGTTTTCCAGTGACAAGGGAGACGCGCAGGACTCTAGGGCGTTGGTACCAAGCGAGTTTCGTGATGCTGCTGCTCGGTTCTTGCAGACCTTGAAAAGTGGACTCGACGCAAACGAGGTTAGGGCTCTGGCTGCTAACAAGGTGGCCAGTCCGTTGTTGCAGGCGAGTTTTCATGATTATCCGCCACCTCGTTCAACTGAATTACAAGTGATGTCAGCTAGTCCTGGAGATCGAGGCAGATCAGGGTGGCGCGTCATTCCCTGGCTCCCTCATGGATCGAGTTTTAGTGGGGATGATCACCGCGTATCGTACGTGTTCCTCTTTCCCTGTATAGCTCTTTTGGATGGTCATCCATTTGCTACAGACAGTGACCCCGACATTTCGCCCGAAGCATCTGACTATCTTGTCACGCTGCTCAGAGACCCTACTTCTTCTCACTTGCTGGAAACATTGGTATCGCGGTGTCCGGGACAAGCCTTCAATTTAATTTGGAAAACGTACTTCGGGGGAAACCTTGCGCGACTAGCATTCCACCCGGTTGCGAACTTCGTCGTTGCTAAAGCTGTCGAACGACTCGACAGCAGTCAACTCGGTGGTGCTCTCGATGAGCTCAGATCGTCGCTGAGCAAAATGACCAGTAAGTCCAATTTAACCTACATCTTGAGGTTGTTCTTTAATGCGTGGATCAAGAGTCTTCTAGAACGGGAGTTCTTCGCGCCTTGATAGACAGGTCATGTACCCTCGAAAGCCACGAAAAGGATGTTTGTGAGGTTAGCTTATCGTACTCGTTGGAAAACCTTCGAATTAACGGCCTAGTCCATGTAGGCTACCTTCGCTGCTGTTGAGATTTCGAGTCCGGAGCACCGGAAGGAACTCGTGTCATGTGTATTACTTTTGAAATCATTGGAGGTATGTCTAATTGGTTTATTTCGTAACATAGTTTCATAGCTCCTCAAGGAATACCAGGCATTGCCTCCAGCTGGAGAACCTCTAGCTGACACAGACCGCAAGAAGAAGTCGGGTCGCAAAAGCGAAGCTGAGAATCCGAGAGAACCAAAAATTCAGGGGGCCCTCATCTTGCAGTCTCTGCTAAGGCTCAAAGAACCTCACTGCTTGATAGTGGTAGACAGGTTAGTGTATTCAGATTGCGACAGACTTACTTTGTTCATCCCAACTTTCACAGCATAAGTGAGCTCTCCATGGAAGACCTTATGGGCATAGCTCACAATGCAACGAGCTCGCGAGTTCTCGATGCAATCATCGAATCACCGACTGTGTCATTTAAAAGCAAACGCCGCTTCACCATGTCACTCATCGGACATTATCACACTCTTGTCGATGACCGGATAGGAAGTCGAGTCGGCGATCGTTGTTGGAACTTCGCAGATCCTTATTTGAGGGTAGGTAGAGAATCCTATCGCCTGAGATGAATCTCATATTCCCCTAGGAGAAAATCGCCCGTTCTCTTATTCCCTTCGAAAATTTCCTCGCAGCATCGTTCTACGGGAAATTCTTTGCTCGCAACCTCAACCTGTACCTGCTACAACGACGACCAGAGGAGTGGAAAACGCTGCAATCAAATAACAAAGCCAATGCCCATAAGGCGAAACAACCGAGCTCACAAGCGCCGACATCTCATTCAGGGCCCTCAGCTCCAGGAACTCCAGTTGTGCCGAAAATCAGATCATTGGACGAGCCCTCGAAAAAACGGAGTGCACCTGAGGATGAAATCGATGCAGTATTCGAGGCCGCATTGGGAAATAAAACCAAAAAAGCTGCAGTGGGACATGTCTCTGCACAACAAGCCAGAGGTTCAATGGATCAGCAAATGTCAGAGGTGTTGGGTGCTATTCATATGGCGCCAGCGGGCCAGAGCGGACGGACAAAAAAGAAACGGAAACATGTGTGACCATGAATATGTACTAGGAGTCGTCATGATCACAATTTGGGCCCATGATTTAATTTCTTGGATAGTTGCGTCAAAGGATACAATATTCACCTCCCAACGCAACCTTGGGCGTTTGGTTTACCCACACTCAAGCACCTTGAACGTTCAACACACCTATCAGATAAACAGACATACCACTTGTCGAACGCAATCCTCTTGATCGCCAGTAACCTAAACTTTTTTGTGTGTCGTCAAGTTGGACGTACGCAGATGAACCAGCCACATGCTTCAGGTAGAGCTCTGCACACGAGGCAGTATTTCTATGTCGGGGGCCGTTACGTTCCCCATGGAACTGGAGAGATTTCCCATGGTCAGCTGTACGTCGAACGTTTGACACCAGCGCGGGTGACGCGCAGCACTCCGATTCTCTTCGTCCATGGCAATGACAAACTGGCTGAATACACCAGATGGACGACCTGGATGGTCAGACTATTTCCTGAATCAGGGTTACGAGGTAAATTTCTACCTACGCGGGCGGAAAACGACTTCATTATCAACATAGGTGTTCATTGTTGACCAACCAGCGCGAGGACGCTCTCCCTGGCATTCCAGCGTCGATGGCGGCACTAGTATCTTCACTACTGACAAAGTCGAATCACTAATCACGGCCACTGCGAGACATGGGAATTGGCCGCAGGCTAGTTTACACGGGCAGTGGCCCGGAAGCGGGACCAAAGGCGATCCAGTCTTTGACGCATTCTATCGCTCCCTTGTACCAAGCCTCACTTCTACTGCTGAGACTTCCGAGCTCATGAAAGCAGCGGGTTCAGAACTGTTGGACAAAATAGGGGTGCGCAATGATTGCCGGTTCATGATCCACATCGATCCTGACGACTCCACCCCAGCCTGTCGTCGTCCTGACCCACTCCCAGTCTGGGGGCTTCGGATGGATACTTGCTGACGCTCGGCCGGGCCTCGTTAAAGCCATCGTGGCCCTTGAGCCAAATGGCCCGCCTTTTCAAAATGCGGTCACCATGACGAACCCAGTTCGGATCTACGGTCTGACTGACCTTCCTCTCACCTTCGACCCACCAATCTCGTCTGCTTCGGATCTTGGCCCAGTCGTGTTACAGCAAGGAGAAGGCCGCACTTATTTCCAGCAAACTCGACCACCAAGACGGTTGGTTCATCTTGCACAGGTTCCTGTACTGCTTGTCACGTCGGAAAGCGGGTACCACGCAGTTTATGACGAGTTCACGGTGCAATTTCTTGAAGAAGCTGGCGTGAGTGTTGCACATATCCGGTTGGAAGATGTCGGAATTCATGGGAATGGACACATGCTCTTCATGGAGTTAAACTCAGACCAGATCGCAGACGAAGTCGTGGAACCGTGGATCAGACATGCCATCGCTTCTGGAAGCGAATGATATATGTTCAAACTAGGCACCGTCAAAACTCAGTCGTACTATAGCGTAACTGACTGAGGGAGAGGGAAGCGTGGGATGAGGACTATATACGCTATTTGCCGCCCCAACAATATAGGACCTGCATAGGATAGTGTCGTATGGGAAACTTGTGAGTGCTTGTTCTGTAGAGTTGAGTAGCTGTTCCATCTTTCCAGGTCATCACTGTGTACCAGTACTTCTTCGTCAGGCAGCAGCAATCTAACTCTCCCCCGAGGAGTCTATTGGAGCTTTTTGTCGACGATCAACCTGATGAATTTGCTCCTGCCATAGCAGGTGACAGGCGCTGCCACCGCGAGTTCCGCCAACTATCTGCACACTGATCGCATGGCAGGAGGTTTTGAACCTCGAAACCCACCTGGATCATTTGTTGGCATACATTATGTGCTGCTGCAACCCCGGGCGATATGGCGAACGCTACGATTCCCATGAACAAGTCATACATCCACGACCTTGTGGCCATAGAACCAGAAGACAGTGTGCGCCTCGACAACATAGATGACGGGTAGGAGTCAGCTCGTGCTCCTTCAGGTAGTATCAAGCTGTCAATCAATCACGTCCGTACCCTGGTCCCAAAACTTGGTGACTCATGTTTGATTTTTTTTACATGCTAGAACATATTTGAGTAAGGGTAGGTGTGGTAGTTTTTCTTTTAGGACGATCTTTATACTTCAAGTCATCTGCAATGGGTGACCGGGCATGAAGTGAGAGGAGCGGAGGATACAAAAGGGGGACTTGGGCACCTCACTCTCTGACCTTCAGACTTCCCCTACAAAATGTCTACCAACTCTGCCACTGCCTCCCCCACTACGCAAATATAAAATGATAACTGTCTAGGTATACCATAGGTATCTGCAATAATCCAAGATAGATAACGAAGATAACGGGCCAACGCCACCCGTTGATGCCGCTCTGCCTACCCCGTGTTCGGTCTGCTCCGTAGCACACTCGTTCCTGGGCCTGAGTTAGACCCATTGACATATACCTCTCCTTTCATCCGTGCTGCCAAACCAACCGTCAATGTTCGTAGCCAGGGTTTAGACCTCGCCAAGACTATTTCTGCACTTGAGGACAAGATGTCGCCAAGATGTCGCACTTGGTACTTATTTACCCGCCTTTCTTGACCAGAGCTCCTTGGAAGGAAGAACAAGTTCAATGCAACCGAGGCGGATCGTAGTAGAGGCATAGATTTGCTCAGAGAGTCATCTCCGGATCGATAAAGTTACGCTTGGTACAAAGCTTTGCGCCGCAGGTTCCAACATGACAACCAGATGTCATAGGAAGGGAAGATACTTACTACGAACATCACCTTGTGCAGTAATTCCAGCAAGCCCCGCACGAAGCTCTTTTTGGGGTCAGTAACACACCGCGGAGATCTTGTGGCGTTATTTTTTAAGTGGCAGAATGAAGGGTAGGAGTGTAACACAGCGAGATAATACGCTGTCATGACATGTCTATATCCTGAACAGTATCTGGCCGCGGCCCTCCTCTTGCCACCGAGTTCACTAGCTCTCGCCGTACTTCAGAGCCTATTTGAGGGTGAGGATTGACCCGAACGACGTCCAAGAGGGCGTCCTTCTGATCCGGTGTCAGATCGGGTGAATACCTTAAGAAGCTGTGAACTAGCCAATGGGTACAAGGCTGTCATCCTTACCTTTGGCAGAAGGCAAGTAGACTCTGATGCCATAATACAGGCAGTTTTTCTGCGTCGCCATGAGAGCGCGCTTTGTACGTGTTGGAAAGGCGAATGAAATGGAATACGAGTGCATCGACTACCTTGTAGGGGAGTTGGTATTTCTTATCAACGAGCACCCGGATAAACAATGAGTTGGGACCTGTGCCGTGATACTGAGTTTACGATGTTGATGTAAATGGAAGGATCCTACCAGTGTAATCCATTTGTGCAATCCGCAGTAGTGCCGCAGCTGAGTGAAGAACAGGGACCTTCTTTTTGGCAACTACGGACGCGACGATCGCCGCTTCTTTGAGAGAACATCCGCTCTACAACCCGAGGCATGAATAAAATGTCGGCAGACTATAGGAGCTTACCTCAAGCATAGGGAATACGATACCCTTGAAAAAGGCACCTGGCTTGTACAAAGCACGCTTCAGGCACTCGTAGTATTGTACATTGAGCTTCTTGTTGGTCTGGATATCTTCCCGGATTGCGTCGAGCAATACGACAGACAGGAATAGCTGGGCCTGTGGGGGCTTCATAGTGGACACAAATATTCTTGTGGCTTCCCGGCAGGCATGGGGGCTCCAGTTTTCGGGCCTAGTAAGGGCCAATATACGAGCCCAAGCAGGAAGGGAGGGTATGATCTTGAAAAATTTAGGCAAAGTTCCTGATTTGTATCCATGAAGAAAGACCGCCAGTCTGTGATCTCGTTACTTGTATGTGGCGTACTACTTGTTTGACACGTACCTTGTATATGATTCAACCAATCTAGGGTCGAGCCCTAGGGCTGGGTCAGGGTGCTCCTTGTCTGTGATATTCGTAACTTAGAGTCTGTACGGTTGGTGTGCGGGGGTAGTCGGCGACAGACCTTGATGAACTTTCTGAATGACTGTGACATTTCCAGACTGGCTGTCATGAAGTTTGGAAAAGATAACGTCTGCTAACGTCCGCCGTTCTCCCGAGTTAGCCGGGAGGAGGGTATCTAGTGCTTGAATATCTCCAGAATCCAGTTGCTGATTGACATGAGTCCCTGATTCGATCCAATGGAAGCTGGGACTCACGAACATGTCCTCCGCGTCGCCGTCATCACTCGTCTGTTCGGCTCCTTCGTTATCGCTTGGGTCTAATATGTCATCTGCTATTCGTATTCGGGGTTGCAGGGCAACTGGATCTGCGTCGTCCTCTTCGTCTTGATCGTCCGGCATGCCGAGTTCCTCTTGTTGATCGCGAGCAAGCTCGAAGATTCTTCGAGAGGTTTTAGGATCGAGGATCACCTAGGGAGGATGTGTTGAACGTCTTTGCACTGTGTCCAAGATGATCGATATCCACCTCGTCGTTGTCATCTTCTCTCGGAGTACCTTGAGATTTGGTGCGCTTACCAGGCTGTGTGACACGGCCATATTTTTCATAGAGTGCATCGTCGTCGAGCTGGGCGAGGAGGGGATCGTGTCTTGGCTTTTGAGATTTTTGCACTCGAGGCATGACAGTGTCTTGAAGATTTCGCAAAACAAATAAATAATTTGGAGATAGAGGGAGCGATTTGATAAATCGGATATGGCAGTGCCGATTCCGAGGCACACGTGGCTGATACTTGGGTCCAGATCGAGAATGGCGGTGCAACCGTTCACGGGTGAAGATGTGATTGGTGGAAGTCAAGTGCCGGTGCTGGCAAGTGCTGGGGGGTGGCGTAGTCACGGCAGCACTTGACCATCAAGTATACCAGATCATTAAGTCGCAACCCGGCTATAGCCTTTCGATATTCACTGGTAGGACATGGCCACCACAGCCATTAAACCCGTGAGTTGTCTTCTTTTCTTCATAAATATCCGCACTCTGTTTCCCCCAAGGAGAAACCCTCTCTCACTTTCGTCTTCATGTCCCACTTACTATCCACAGAATTTGTACAGTTGTTCCATCTCTTGTCCATCGTGTCATCTGACCCCCATCTAATAGATCCGCACTCTGGATAAGAACGGTGAAGAAATCAAAACAGTCGGTTTCCAGCGATTCGGTTTCGATAGCGAAGTCTCCATCGAAGTCCTACGCTCACTTTATCTTCGATCCCACTATGTCGTGACTGCATCAGTAAATCAGATCCAAGATGTCGACACCCAGCAGGAAATAGAACACGCACGTTTCACACAAGGCCTCAATACCTATCAATCAAAGTCTATCTACCATCCAGACACTCAGTCAATTTCGTACACAACCCTCTCTAGGTTCCCCCCCGTAAAATTACTTCTCCCCTCAACACGGAAGCGTATTCTCGTCACTGGCGGCGCTGGCTTCGTTGGGTCACATCTCGTCGACAGGCTCATGCTGCTAGGTCATGAAGTAACTGTCCTAGACAACTTCTTCACCGGCTCCAAGACCACCGTCAGTCACTGGGTCGGTCACCCCAACTTTGAATTGGTCCGGCACGATGTGGTCGAGCCTTTCATGATCGAATGTGACCGTGAGTCGAATACATCCGTATCTTTCGAATGAGTACTTATTTGCCTCAGAAATCTATCACCTTGCTTGTCCCGCATCTCCTCCCCATTATCAATTCAATGCCGTCAAAACCATAAAAACATCTTTCATCGGGACTCTAAACATGCTTGGCTTGGCAAAGCGAACAAAGGCCAGGTTCTTGATAAGCAGTACTTCTGGTCAGCCCATTCTCTCCATTCATCTTGGTACTAGACTCTCAGTACCTCGCAGAAGTGTACGGTGACCCTGAAGTACACCCCCAGCATGAGGACTAGTGAGTATCATCTAGGTCATGATGTACGTGGCGCCTCACGCGTGTATTAGCTGGGGCCATGTCAACCCTATTGGGCCTCGCGCTTGTTACGACGAAGGAAAGCGCGCTGCCGAAACTTTGACATATGGCTTCCAGCGACAAGACGGCGTGGACGTCCGTGTGGCACGTATCTTCAACACATATGGTGAGATGCACTCCAACATTCTGAATACGCTTCGTCGGCTGACCCCAAGTCCCAGGCCCGCGTAGTTCGTAGCTTCCAGGTGCTGGGCTTTGCTCGATCTCACTTATGTTCTTCTAGTGAACCCCTATGACGGCCGCGTTGTTTCCAACTTCATCGTTCAAGCCCTTCGAGGCGAGGACATGACTGTCTACGGCGACGGCAAGCAGACCCGGTCATTCCAGTACATCCATGACTTGGTGGATGGCATGATCGCTCTCATGAACTCCAACGAGTCACGCCCGGTCAACATCGGCAACGGTGACGAATTTACCATAGGAGAGTTTGCCGAGCTAGTTCGGGAGATAGTCGAGAAGGTCCAAAAGGAGGATGGCGTCGCCCCAACCCGACGAGTGGACATTGTTTACAAACCTATGCCCACTGACGATCCCCAGAAGAGACGTCCTGATACGACGAGAGCCAAAGAATCGCTGGGTTGGCAACCGCGTTGGAACGTCCGGATGGGGATAGAAGAGATGGTCAGGTACTACAAAGCAAAGATGACAGAAGGAAGTATCTAAACTTGTCCTGGAATTTTGTGGTTCTGCCTGAAGGTAAACGAGATATGTGGGACCAGTTGTTGCATCTTGATTTCTACCCAAAGAAAAACCAGAATTATCCACTTTACTGACGTACATGTACGTGTTCCTAAATAGTAAATATGACGTGTTCTATCGACGAAATACCATCAAGTACAAAGGTATCTTAAGGAGAGTGATCATTTAGCACAGACAGCAAGTTAAAAAAATACTTTTGAAAGCGAGCGTGAACTTCTTACGCAGTAGACAGCACCAGTAGAATACTATAATATGGATTTCGGTAGTGGGAAGCCCTGCCCGCCGACTTTGAGTGCAGCGCTCTGTGTGACTACCTTGGACATAGATCCCTTGATAACTTGCTTTTCAACGGAACTGATGTTATACGTAGTCCTCCGCATGCGACCATCTTGAGCGACGGCCTCCGTGACCAGGTCGGTCCCATTCGCGGTCAGTGCGCCAGCCACAGGTCGCTCTGGTGATCCAGACCTGAACTTCCGTTGGGCAGCCAGAAGCTCATCGGTATCTGTTGCGCAGGGGGCATGAGGTCAACGCTGTGGACGCTGTACTACAACACACGTACCAACGTGACTTATTCCACGGATATCGCCATGGAACCAGTGTGACTGCTTCCTCTCAGAGTATCTGAAATGACGCAATGAGAACATCATCTGTCTTGAACGGAAAGACGCCTTACTTCCGTATTGGTCTACCATCCCTCCCTAGCGGGCAATAGGTTTTTTCTATATCGTTGGCATAGAACTTGAGACTTTCGAGTTGACTCTTGGCAACCTCGGGTGTTACACATGAGAAGGAAAGCAAAGATCTCGGGTCTCGACGTGCAATAGACGGATCACCGACAAGTTCCGAGAGTGTTTGTAACGCTTTCTTCGTGCGCTCAAATAGCGAGATAGACGGGAAAACAAGGTCCGACCGCGCCCGCGGAAGTTGATGCAAAAACTTGGTCAATACCCGGTTGACTAGAGAAGCGCTTTCGGGAATGATTGACATGCAGGCCTTGGCACCTAGTACGGGCCTTCTGGTCAATACCGTTGGCACGACACGTACATGGTAAATACAGACCTTTGATCACGTACAGCCGAGGTTCTTGGCCCGTAGCATCTCGTAAGCTATCCCTCAACGCCTCTGCGTGTACCAGGGGTGCGACAGGACTATGTTCATTCTTTACCAGAATGAGTCGAAGTACGAGATTGGAAACTGTGAAATGTACCTGGATTATGAGCACGGGACACCTTATCTGCGCCAACTCCTTAGCAGTGAGAGGCGTTCGCTGATATACGTTCCACGACATAAGATACCCACCGTCGAACTATGGACGGGAGCTCACATTCATCATGATATTGACGAGTTCGACAATCCGAAGCCGTTTCCCCGGGGGTGTTGCTACTTCCCAATACGCAATCAACTGTTCGATCCGTTAGTTTGGGATGCTTGAATTGTCTCGAATGACTAACGTCGTCTTGCAGGTCAGTGTTATCTGTCTGATACGTTTCCATGAGTTTACACTCCCATAGAGATGCATGTGTGTGCATTACCTCGCCTGTCATGAAAGTGACAACTTCGTTGCCGGCGTATTCAAAAGAGTCCAAGTCGGCTGCATAACACCACAGCTGCAAAAGCTCGTCATACGCGTTGAAGACCCATTTGAGTCTTTGAGCAAGTCAACATCGAA
The DNA here is from genome assembly GCA_000827395.1 of Paxillus rubicundulus Ve08.2h10. Classification (NCBI taxonomy): domain Eukaryota; kingdom Fungi; phylum Basidiomycota; class Agaricomycetes; order Boletales; family Paxillaceae; genus Paxillus; species Paxillus rubicundulus. The sequence continues at coordinate 32,533 of KN824833.1, read as the reverse complement.
CCAGGAGGACGAGGACAAGGAGACGCACTCTGTCGGTGGTGGTACATTACACAGAGTCAGACTCAAGACGAACTCTGGCCACCTTGAAAAAGATCAGAGTTGTGCTCTACGTGAGATGGGTTCACGCACACTGCGGCTAGCCTGAGAACACAGTTGACAGCCATACATTCGAAAGCGAGAAAGTGGGAAGCAGGTAAAAGGAGTGTCTGTTGATGGACGCGACGTATGAGGATTGTTTTAGAGTGATTCATCGAAGACGACGCACTTGCATGACCGCTGCTAGATCTGCGGCGTCTACATAGCAATCGTGTAATGGGCTAGGTCGACATCGGGAGCGACCCATCGTACGTTGGTCGGGTGCAATCAAGTTGTACTCGGAGGATAGTCTTGGGTCGTCGAAATGCTTGATGAGCCAGCTAGAATCGAGGAACAGTGGATGCAATATAACGACCGTGGGCTTGTCTGGATCAAAGCTTCCTACATTCCCATAACCCGAGTTTGTGATGTACCAAATCGACACATAGTCGTCTCGGGATGGTATATCGATATAAGGCATGCAGAAAGCGGGCCAGTGTGGGGTCCAGACGAGCGCTGAGACAAACAAATTTTAAGTGTAGTAGAGGAAAGCCAGCGCACTCGACACGATTGAATATTGTCAATATTGAGTGTCCAGCCCTGAGTATGCCGACATGGTCAAATTTCATGGTGTTAGCCGAATCAAGTTACCTGGACAGAATAGGCTGGCGGAACCATAACTTGTACTTGTTCCTCATGATCAGCTGGTTCAGTTCCTAGAATATATGACAGTGTCAAGTTGTTCAGATAGTCCCCACCATCACAACCAATATACCATGTCTGATCCTTGTCTTTTGCTTGAGCTCCCTTCCCGTCATCTGCAAGGTGGTCGAGTAACACTGCGCTTTGCAAGTCTCCCATTGGCTGAACAAGCCTTTAGCGACTCTAAAGCGAGGCTTAGCGGGCCATGTACCTGTACCATACCCGAAGTTTTTTCGCATTTTCGCATTCCTGATCAGTGTGGTAAAAGCAGTAACTTGAGGGGGAAAGAAGCGAGGATACAATATCGAGTCACTCGACACTTGTCAGGCCCTAGTGGTACGATAATCACGTCACAGCGGCGAACTCAGCGGCGAACTCCAACACTGCCAGTGACGAACGATCATCGTCAACACCTGAACTGAGTCATGATGGTTCCCTCAATCATGTCGTGATCGACATGCATCTACCCACCGCATTCATGACTGCAAAACGCTAACGCCACCTTGTAGGCTTCTGGAACTTACTCTCTAAAGCAGTTCGGCTCATTAATATCCGGACCCGCCCGCCGATCTGCAACTTCCGCCATGGCCACCACTGTGAACGGTGAATACCTTCCACCTCATCAATCGTGTACATCAAGGTGCTAGCGTCGCCTTCACCCTACAATCCCTTCCAAAACTTGCACCACCCTGCGTTGCTTCTGTTACGGCAAATATACGTCCTTCGTATCAAACCCGTGATAATGATGTAGATTCCATACTCACCTCGCAGTTGGCCTGGGAAATAGTAGGGAACATTGTCGGCACTCCGAGGCCTTCCAGGGCCGCTTGCTGCTTTTGAATAAGAGCATCCCAGGCGAGCAACGCCCGCTCGGCATCGAATCTCTGCATATCTCTGCGGTATGCGTCGTTCATCATCTGTAGGACAATGGCTGGTCAGGCAGGCTCGTTAATTGCAAGTTGTCTAGCCTCGAACATCGGCCTCGTGCTTTGACAACCCTACGCCAATCAGTGCAGCTCTACCAAGAAATGATCAGCGAAACAACGATAAATTAACATGTTACCAAGGTTGTCCACGCTTACTTGGCACGCGCGACTCTGACCTTTTCCTCGTGTTTCGTATGTATGGCACGTCGTTCTTCCCATAACTGTTGCTCGAGGTCTTTTTGTTCCTGTTGTAGCTAAAATCCTGCTCAGTCGTGTGAGAGAGTACATGTGATGGTACATACGCGAGCTACAGAAGCGACAAACTCTGGGTTCCCGGACAGCCGAGTCAGATGGGGCAATGCCTGCTGAAATGACATGTGACGGGCGTCTTGCACACACGCGGAAGTGGATGATGTTGCAGTGGGCCGCGGAGGTCGCTGCTCTGGCTGGAAGAGTAATGGCCCTTGCGGTGGTGCATGGGTGGGTTGTGATGAGGCATGAGCCCCACGTGTACGTGACGGGTTGGACGCCCACTCCGACGACTTCAGTTGGGAAAGCAAGGAAGCCACCGAGGTTGATGGAGTAGTGTCAGGTGCGTGAGCTTTCGATTCACTTTGTCCATCATCCGCTGACAAGCAAGTTGGAAGAGGTTCCTGGGCCCCTACGGGAGGCTCTGAGGCAGGTTGTGCGCCCGAATTAAGGGTTTCTTGCCATGCCTGCGAAGATCGAAGTTGGTCGAGGAGCGCCTTGATTCCTGCAGGGTCCTGAACCGCGGTTGTGTGTTATGTCTGGTCCGGTAATTCAAGATCGCTTACATTGATATTCGTGAAACTCATTGCATGCAGAGCAGGGCACCGATCTACTGTAAAACTCTTGATTTGTGATCGATTTCAATGTCGCCAAACCAATGACTTGATTTTTTTTGATCAAAGTGATGAAGCTCAGCCTGGCAGTGGCAAATTTTGTAGTTGCGTATGGAAGGCAAGGTTGATCAGTTAATTACGTGCCCTAGTAATGTGAATGAATGAAATAGTTTAACAAAGCGATGTCCACGACCAGTCAACTATAAACATCCCGATTCCCGACGGAGCACGCCACACAACGACCAACATGCGAAGATTGCCTCGTCGTATTGTCCTTGATGCTGCCTCGAGTTTCTCTCAGACGCAAACGGTCAAACGGACCCTGAAACTTTCCACGTGATCATCAATATCTATCAAGCCGTGGTACTTCAACATCAGCGGCCCATCGTCAGTATTGAGCACTGAGTGATATGTGTGGTAACTCGCAGCTAAATCATCAGTCTCATCTTTCTCTTATAACTCCAAGGAGACGGGGATTGGCTTCGCGTGCCGCTACGATTTGCCTAGTCACAAGGTATTATCTAGAGTCGGGGATTGGCGCCTCACAGCGTCGCTCTAAGATCATTAACAGGTCTCATCTGCAATACTTTCTGCTGACCCCATCACACAGAAAGCATATCGAGGCGTGCCTCCAAGCCGTCGTGCCATAATTGTCAAGGGAACCGGCTGGGCGCGGAGTGGATGGCCCCGATGCCAGCCAAACTGGCAAGACAATGACAAGACGTATTACAAATAACCAGAGTTCATCATGTCTGCTTGCATTCGTGGACTCAGCGTCATGGCGGCAGCCCAGTGTTCGAAGTGCGGCAAATACGAAAAAAAACGTCCGGAGCCGCTCTCCAGCGTTGGAAACCTCCCAAAGTACCGCTGGCACGGCCCTGAAAAAAGTCAAGGTGTCATGATGTTGACATGCGTCATCCACAACCAACTCCAGTGTGAAATCACGCACCCAATGTGTGTGGGACATGCACTTTGCGTTACTAAATCAGTGTATACACACCGACTCGTTGTATTGACATGAATGGTTGGTTGGGAATCAAGTCAAAGGAACTAAGATGATCTCGGGGCATGAGAGAGCGCGGAGAGTTCGTGGTGTGACCATATCATTCACCACTACTATGATGTCGATAAAGCCAAGAACTCTGGGTTCACGTAGCCTTCGGATTAGCGTCCCTTGGTGGCATGCGTTGTAGTACTCGCAATATCAGATATCGCGTACAAGTGATTGTGATGTGCTGCTTTTGGCTTGACAGTCAAGTAAAGCTAATAATAGTGGGGCTTGGATGACCATGTCGTAACACCCAAGGCGGACATTACGCACATCACAGACTCCTACTGGTAGATCAACACGCCGGCGCCAACCGTACGAGTGGAATGCCCAGCCACGTTATAAGCGGACCTTGGGACAGGGCCGCATTCAAGTCGGACGATGGATCGTACCCCGTTGCATCGTGTTTCCAGGCAGGCGCTCAGCGACGTTAAGGAGTGTGGGTACGTGTCATTAATATTGTCGTCGAGACTGACCCAGAAGACAGTTAACGTTGACCAATGATAGACGCTGAAAAGAGAGTTAGAAGATGAAGTATAATAATGCTGGAAGACTGCACGAATTCGGGAGAATGGAGAAGAGCTGGACATTGTAGGCTAGAGGGAGTGACTTCGAAGACATCGACGAGGGACGATGACAGACAGTGTACCTGTTCGAAGACGTTTGTTTTAGCAATGTTTTACCAAATAATTTATGCTTTGGGGAGGCAGAGTCATCAATTGGGCGGCCGGCTGTTACGGCAAAAAAAAACAATAAATAATTAGTGGCCACCGAACTTTTCCACGCTACCCGAGCCCTCTTTCTCTCTGCCCTGCCACTCTCCTACCGCATCAATTTCCTTCTTCCTCACTCCTTCTCTTCTCCTCCTTCCCCTCTTTTCTTGTCAGCCTCCCCTTTTAATCCCTGTAATTCTTTAAAACATTCAGACCAAAACTTCCTTTTCAGTTATACCTTTCCTCCACAATGTCGACAGATCGTGCAGATCATCATCAGCCTCAGCCAAGCTCTTCTCATATGATGAAGACCACCAAACGTGGCAGGCCCTATCTCAAGGTATTCCCCTACAGATTCCCCTCGTATCACACTCGAAACAAACGCACTTCTCAGGATACTCTTGATCTTTTTGCAACCCTCGTCGTATCTCTTCAATTGACAACCCACAAGCAGTACTTCCGCGCTTTCCCAAATTCATTCTCTACGTGGGTTCACTACCTATACATACTCTTGCTATATACATAATATCCTTATCCAGGGATGAGGCGGCTCAGAATCTGGCTTCCTTGAAATTTTCCCAGTCCAACCGTGGGCCGGATCCAAGAGATAAATCACGAATTGTGACGACGACTACAACGACCACCTTCTCCATGACCCGCGATATGGCAAAAGCGATGTGCCAGCACTTCATGGATGCTCGTCTGATCGAAAACGCTGCTGATCAGGGGTCAAACCTCTTCAAAGATCGTGGCACGTATGTCCTCACACCAAAGGGTCTCCATGTCCTCGAACGGTTCATCTCGAAAAATGGCATCAACTCCGATCATCTCCAGCATGTTTTTGCCTCGCAGCCCATCTGCATCAAATTGCTCCACCTCGAACGCCGGTCAGCCGACGACGAGATCATTGTTACCCAATCTGTAATCACAGCTCTCTTCCGTCGGTTCGTCGGACGTCAACCCAACTACCCTTCTCGAAATTCATCTGGGCCTCAGGACGCTTTCCAAGAGTATCATGAACGGTCGAAAGGTGTACAGCTGATGGACGTTCAAGAAAAGGCACAACCCCTGTCGGGCAAAGGGACGGTAGTGCACAAGTACTGTTTCGCTGCTGTTTCAGCGCTTGAGTGGCTCTGCGACTTCACGTCTGTCGTGGGCAGGGAAGAAGCGGCGGAGATGGCTGCGCAGTTTGTTCGCTTTGGCCTTATCACTCTGGTCAGCGACAAGAGGAAGAACAATGATTCCGCCATCATTTTCACCGTCCGTGGCTCTGCTCCAGGTGGCAACTCGCCCGTCAGTGTAAGTTGCATACCCTTGTTTCGAATCCATGATTGTCTTGACTCTATCTTCTCCAGCAACACGGAGAATTCCGATGCACCGCAAAGGCTATCTATAGAATCACAGACGAAGGAAGACGAGTCGCTCAGTGGGAGGAGGTTTCGGCTACTCCCCACAGTTCGACTACCAATTTACACGAACGCTCTTCCCTCGAAGGCAGTATCATCGAGTCTTCGTCCAGGTCCGGACCGGAGTTTACTGTTAGTACCGCGGATGCGAAAATTCATCGTCGGATCTCTTTGGCTGAGAAGCTGAACACACATGGGGAGACAAAGGAGGCAAAGGATGCGAAAGCCCATGTCAAGAGCAATACTGAGCGTTTGAACCAAATTCTCGAGGAACCGTCATACCGCGCACTGTTTCGCGACTTCCTCAAAGCCAATTTCTGCGAGGAGAACCTTGCTTTCTGGTTAGACGTCGAGGACTTTAAGCGCAAGTTCAGTATCACGTCAAGTGCTCAGGCTAATATTCCAATGGGTCGACATGGGAAAGGAACACCAGGCCAAGCAGCAATGGAAAGACATCACGAGTCCCTCATCCAGACTGCCTTCCAAATATACAACAAGTATCTCGCACCATCAAGTCAGAACGAGCTCAATATCGACCATGGCCTTCGACTTGATCTCGCGAGTTACCTCAGCGACGTCATGACCAGCTTGAACGGAAAGGCCTTCGACGGCCAAGTCGATCCAAGTCAAGCCGTAGCTTTCAATGCGACGCAGCTGCAGATGCTGATCAAACTATATTCACGCATTCAAACCCACGTGCTTCGTTTGATGGCGATGGACTCCCTGCCAAAGGTAAGCCGTGCATGAATTTTCGCCCGTCATACACTAACCCTCTATCGCAGTTTATCGAAACCCAACGCTTCAGTCAAGCCAAACAATGGCTGGGAGGGGATGCATCCGAGGACATTCAGTTTTTGACAAGCCCTCCTCCTCCGCCAGGTCTAGGTGAAGAAACTGGTGGCGCGTACGTCACTGTGTCTGCCAAAGCCACCGAGCGGGAACAGAGGCAACACCAGCCTCCTGGTCCCCCCTACGTTTCATGAGTTCGAACCATGCTTCCGTGTGACGAATTTCCCTTGCTATGAGCTCGCTACCCGACGATCCAGATATCCGCGCATTTTTTTTCTAAGCACACTGGTTTCGGTGGTGCCATATTACGTCCACTACCACCACCCCATTTTTGTTGTTTCTTTGCGCATTTCACTCTTAACCCGGGGGGTTATCGTTCATACCTTCTTCACTGCAATAATCTTACACCCATTTTCTTCGGCATCCAGTATGGCTTCTGGGTTCGTTTGTCATGCTTATCACTTTTACATTTCGGTCTTGTTCATCATTGCATCACGATGACCTCCCCTCCTCCACGTCCTCATCCATTTGCGGTGTACAATCTACCCTAATACATTATTACACATACCTTTTTGCACAGGTCTCTTAATCAATAGCCTCCTTGTCTCATAGCATGGTGTCGTACCTTATCTATTATATCACCTGTCTCGACAATCAAACGCGTTTGTGACATTTTTCCAGGGACCGCAGCCTGGTTTGTACCCGTGGTTCCTTGGCTGACACGTTTGTCGCAACGACGGCCTATCACTCCTCCCTTCCACTCCTAACTAGCATCGCGGCGCAGTAGAAAGATGTCTTGGATTTTGAGCCCCGAGGGCGATGCTGCGAAGCCACGACCCACTGAAAAAATGGTGCCAGACCCTACTGACCCCAACAGGAGGGTGTCCAAGAAGTCGGCAAACCAACCCTTTCTAGCGTACGTGCACCGGTACTGCGTGTTCTTATAATTCAACCAGAATATAGTTACAAGGAGTACAAGGACCAGCAGCAGCAGCTGCACCAGGAGTGGGTGCAGCGTAAGAAGGAGCGCGAAGAGAAGATCGCCCGAGGAGAAAAGGTCGGCCCCGAAGAGCGAGATCCCACAGCTGAAGAGGAGGTTGGCCTGCTCGGACTCCTCAAGTTCATCGTGTATCTTCTGCTCGTAGTCGCCTTGGCCGGGAGGTTCTTCACTGGCAGCTTTGTCTGGGAGTACGATGGCAAGTGGACGAGATTGAAGACATATTGGCCGGTGAGAGCTCTGTCTTGTTTCGGCACCGCGTTGCAGTTGGATATGGGTATCGCACAGGAATCAAGCGGTCGCCTGTTCTCGGAATCTTACCTGGCGACCTTCGACGGGACGGACCTCGATCATCCTCTGTACATAGCGGTGAGCAACCACGTTGGTCATACGAGTGGTTCAGACTAACCAGAACGAACTGAATTGAAGATCGACGGAGACGTATACGATGTCTCAAGTAACAGAGGAACTTACGGTCCGGGGGGGTCGTACCATACCATGTACGCCGATACCAGTGCTTTGTTCCGCGGTACTTTGTTAACCACGAGTTCATGCAGGGCTGGTGTCGATGCTGCGAGATCATTTGGGACAGGGTGCTTCAAAACACACCGCACACACGATTTGCGAGGATTGTCCGATGCAGAGCTAAAGGTAGGTTTCCCGTGCGTTGGTGAATCTGAGGCCGTGCTCCGTTGACTGGCTGGCTTCCAACAGAGTGTCGCACATTGGAAGAAGTTCTTTGAAGAGCACAAGGCATACTCTAGGGTGGGGAAGGTCGTTCACCCACCCATTGACCCGCAGAGCCCTATTCCAGAGCACTGCGACTCAAAGAAGGCACAGGCTGTCCATCCAACAGTGGTTCCCACCGAGGACAACAGACTTCAGGAGCATACTCGTCCCTTGATAAATAGCGATTCAAAACGCGAGGAGCTATAGATTACAAGCGAGACTACTATTATACTATTCTACTCTATTCTGTCAAGTGGCTACCATAAGCTGGTGATTGCATGCAGGGGCAACATGGAGTATGGAAGACATGGAATGTGGAAGGAAAAGAAGGTTCATAGATGGTCTTATAAGCATAATGATCCCTGACGGGAAGCGTTCGCTGACATCATCTCCTAGACCCGGCAGGGTGCCATGATCGCTTCAAGCCTACCCGGAAAACATGAGTTTGAAAGTGCCGTTTTTCCAGCACAGTTTAGCTTGCCTGAGAAGGAGCACCATGTGTCATCAAGTAATTCCTCAAGATCGGGAAGTCGGCAATCGATCCGTTAACCATAGATGAGAATGGACTTTCACGATACTTTGCAATAACGATGTTGCCACGCCATGCGGTTGCCTCTCGAAAAGACTTTGCCTGGATTTCTCGAATGCACTTGTTGATGGGGAAGGGCATCCCGTCACGAGAGACGACAGGATAAAAGATGACATAGGGATGAGTGAACTTTTTGTTCATCCCATCAAGTGCCTCGATGAGCTAGCAAGCGTTATCAGTGGCGCAGTATACGATAACGGGTTGCATTTGGCTCACATGATAGTGCCATGCACGGGGACCGAGGCCCTCTGCGATGTAGTCCATGTAGACTTCTGGATGCGGGATGCGCGCAGGTTGGGTGCTATGGGGGGCATGGGGATCGGGCATCGACATGGGGCTCGTCATGAGCGCAACCATGTGAGGGTTCCGACCATCAGATGGGAAGAGGAGAGCCTCGAAAGATACTAGTTGGTCCATTGTAGATTGGTGGGGTTTTGTGAGGAAAGTATGGGAGATGAGAACTAGGTGTCTGACCGGCGGGCAAAGAATAAAGTAATCAGCTGTCGACTTCAAGTCTCAGCGGTGCAGTCGAGCACTGTTGGGACCAAGGGGCGTCCTGGGACTCCATTTATATGTCTAGACAACGAGGTCAGGGTGCCGTCCGAACGATCATATGGGACTAAGAAACATAGTGGAAATGAGCACGAGGCAGCAGAGAAAAAATCAACCGATCACGCACTTCTGGCTATCGAGACTTGGCTGTACTGCCAGGTTCTGCAGTTACTGGTGGGCGCACTGAAGTTGGCAATTCCGTGTGCCGGTATGTGAGACGTAAGTTGAAGATCATTCAGGTGGAGGTGATTTGCTAAAAAAACTGGGCGCTCCGCTGACCTGCACGGACACGCAAAGAAACGCATGTTGGGCATAATCATGGACCTTGAAAGTGAAAGCCTGTCGGCCATCAAATACAGGGTGTAGTAGTCACCTAGTACAAGTCTGGATCCAACTTGAACTTGCTCCCTGGGCGCCGGGATGTAGATCAAACTATTTCGTTCCCAATCCGGAAGCGTTCAAGTTGTCGATGGCTCCGAGGGTCGGTCACTTTTCACATCAAAAACATCTTACAGTCGTTTCATATCATGTCCTACCTGGGCTAGCCTGTTGGGTGTATGTCATCGACAAACACTCAAAACACAAGGCTAGACTCATCAATTGCAAAATTTGACATAAAGCAAGCTCAACCTTTTGTCACCGAGTATGATGCGCACTGGCACCAGCCTCACGCGTTGTTGCTAGTTGACAGCTTTGGGGTGGGTCAAAAATACGTGTCTTGGAACATTTTGAGTTGTTTTGATCTTTCCTAGATCATTGCAGGGAAAGACCTCGAAAGATCCGAGCTAAACATCGCTCCTCATCCATATTTCTCTCCCTCGCTCGGACTCCACCGAGCTTGCTGTCACCGTGCAAACCTCTGTGCTACACAGCGCCAATAATGTGCCGCGTCAATTGACAAGGCCTAGTTTCCTAGACTCTCAATCCTGGCCAAATTAAACGCCGGGGGCGTGTTTGACCTCTACTCCGCGAACCTAATGGTGTGCCTCAGAGTCACATCGAGTGCATAAAACAGGTCATGGTCTACTGCCTGCGTAACATTGAATCTGTCTTCTGTTCTGACAGATGACCCGAACCTCATCTCAACGAATCATAACTGTAGCCGTTTCAAATTGCCAATCTCTTATAGTGAAGAAAGTGAATTGGTTCGTTGTCATGCTTATAGGCTCATCATGACTCCATTGACTATGCGTGTTCTTCTTCGGGATCTTGGAAGTATGGCACCGCTGAACATGCCGATTCTTATAGGGTACAACCGCCTCGTTGGGTACCCCCACTTGGATGTCCCTGTTTTCGCATGCCATCTTCTAGCATGTTCTGGGCTTGGGTGACAGGCCCTTCGGCGCGCCACGTCGTCGGTGAGTAGCTGTGCACCTATTGCTAGTTGGTCTCAGGTGACATCACGGGGGAGCTTTATTCGTCACCCCTTGGCGTGCATAGCCAGTTGTGCCGCACCGAGCTAGCAGTGCTGACACGACGATTGGGGATGTGACTTTACATTTATAGGTGGAGCAATCGGTCAACAAACAATCCAGAAAAAAATGGTGGTGCTGGGGAGTCATGGTGCGACTCATATCCGTGTCATGTGTAGAGTGACCCCGACAGAGTTATGATAATGATTGCATTGACGAAGCCCCCCTCTGGAGCTAATTCACTCAAAAAGTCTAGGCTTCCTGAAGTGATTCACCTCCTAGGAAATGGACTGTTTGCCTCGGATGGTATAATCTGATTATCTCCTCTAGGCTATCATGTCCGCCCTCACGGGAGCACCCAGCGAGCAAGTCCTGCTGATTTTCCGTATCGAGTTCATCGTGGTAGGACTTGCTGCAGCATCCTACATAATAATAGTTGTATTTCATTTATTTCTGGGGGACAACCCTGTGGCTCACATCTGACCGACAGCCGCTTGGTCCCCCCTCCAAGCTTGCTGGATGGTACATGTACATGTTGACTTGTAATATCGGGTAAAGGTTGCCCAATCCTTTTGAGATTGGATGAAAGACGGTTGTCATGCTCGCGGCCATAAAGCTTGTCAGAAACTGTAGATACTGAATACCCGTGGATTGGAATAATTGTTTCTATGAGTACGTGGGGCATCCCCTCGGAGAGGCTACCATGCTCTAGTTGAGCACCTTGAATTCCCGAAAAGGGAATGGTTGAGGAGTGTGCTGCCAGTTATTTGTTTCACTCTGTCACTGGAAAACCCAATTGCGCTACAACTTGTATTTCCAGCTTCTGCCTGAACACTTCAACTTCCTGGTATGGCTACAGGTCGCATGTTAGTGGCTACTCAGCTTTCCTCGCTGTTCCCGTCTTCCAACGCACCGTCGATTGTCCTCCAGACCTCCCACCGGAACGTTGTTGCCACTCCACCAATACCTGATGCAGATCTGAACCCGGAGCACGCGTCTTTCACCTCCATTATACATGCACAGCACACCGGATCCGTCCTTTTGCGCGTCATACATGGTGGCTTGATTGTAGAGCTCATTTCATTATCGACCCAGGTCCCTCCAATTCGTTTCGTCTTTCCCGTTCCCGTCTTGTCTGCACCGGCCGTCTTTGCCTGGGGCGAGCAAGAGCTTCATTTGCTCGCGGTTACGCTCACGGGCTCTCTATACCGCCTGGTGCTACCTACCACGAGTAACTTGCTCTGGCATGATCAAGTGGCTCCAAATTGGTCCAGGGAGTATATCATCAAGAGCACGGCAGATCTGTCTAGGGGTATCGTCCAAGTACAGGGGCTGCACTGCGTCGCTGTTGGGCTAGAAAATGGCTCACTCCTACGCATAGAGGCGGAACGCATCGGCGATGATACCTGTGACGGTGCGTTCCTCTCCACACCCTAATTTCCATGCTTATTTGTATGATGTCCATAGACCTCTGGACTGAGACTCTCAATCAGCCAAAGTCATTCTTTGGCGCGTTTACCTCCTACATCCCTGGGCTTCAATCGGGTGCAAACACGGCATCGGAAATACTTTCCGTAGCAAGTCATCCCCAGCCTACAGATATTGGTCACATCTGGACTCTTTCCCGAGATCGTACCCTCCGCGTATGGACCGCGAAAAGCGGTTGTATCGCGTCAAAAACCCTCGCGAACCGGGCTGCCTATCAGCCAACCTCGTTGGGTGGTGCATTATTGGATCATCTGGACGCCGAGCCACGCAATCTTCTGCGTATTCATTCCGGGGGGGCTAGTGATGAAAACACATTCGCCATCGTATTTACACCAACGTCAGCTGATCCGCGCTCTGGCGGGTATTTCCAGGTCTTTGACTCAACGGCCGATCAACTGCGGGAACTTCGAACCATCGAATGTTCTGCCGCTAGTGCTCACTGTCACTTGCAAGATTTCATAAACAACGACGGCATCCTGTATGCATTATGGGAACGTCAAGGTTCGTCGATGGTAGAAAGAACCCCCCTGAACCTAGGGGGTTCAAATACTTCTGGTGACACAACGTGGGAGACGTCCAATTACGGAGAAGAAACGGACTTGACACCTGCGTACCTCGACGAGCTTCTTCGTTCTCCGGGTTCTCTTACAGAAAAATTCATGGAAGCCATCTTGCGACCGGGTTTATTTTCACCATTGACGATCCGGACTGCCCTGGAGCAATACGTAGATGCGTGCTTCTCCCTTCCTAGCCCTACTCCACCAGAGCTCACAACATCGTATGCCACTGTGGTGGAGAACATCGCTGCCGTGGTGGGCTGTACTGTTACTCTTGTGCGGGATCCTCACACTGGGGCAATTCAATACGACCAATATTGGAGTGCACTTAAGCGAGATTGGGAAGGATTCGTTGCCCGCTGTCGCGAGGTGGAGCGTAGCGCGAGGTGGCCGCTTGCACTCTGCACTGGTCAGAGCAGAGGTGATGTCATCGTGGTTGAAAGAGAGCGAGTCGGCATACTTGCGAAGGAAGACCTTCCAATTGCTGTCCACAGACACCTTAGTGATTCCCTCGCTGTGGATTCACACTTTGCTGTTCTCGACGTTGCATGGACGCTTTGCGACAAAATTGGGCCAGAGCTTTTCCGAAACGTAGAAAGCAGGGTTACCGATGTTTTGCACCAGGAGATAGCGTTCTCCATCGTGGACATCCTGGGCGACCAAGCGCAGCGCCTAGAATTCAAAAACGGTATCGACGAGGGCATGCAGAACTGGATCATTACTCGATTGGAGGAAATCGAAGACTTGGACAGGGATACAAGAATTATCCTTGATCTAGTGGCCGGCTTTGATCCCGAGGTCAAGCGGGAAGAAGACGAAGTTGAGCTGCTCCTCCCCCCTGCTCGGTCTGAATGGAGGGTGGCATTATTAGCTGCCTACGTTTCTACCTCAGTGCATGCTCGCTATGACATTTGTATCGCCTTGATGGTCCTTCTCTTCTTCCTCGCTGATGATCTCAGAGAATGGGACCAGTCCTTGTTGGAAGAAGTGTTCGCCATTTTTCGCGGTCTCGCTATGCTGCGGTGTGCCACGCGGCGGCCTGTGGCGGCTCATGATAACAAGTCGTCGGAAGATGTTGCTAGCACGGACGATATGATTTCACGCATGAATAACATGCAGGTATCCAAGAATCACTCTCAATTTGCACCAACTTTCTCCCTTGTACACCGTTTGATCGCGCAGACGGGCGAACACAATGAACTGCCGAGTTCAGCACACCGTTTCCTCGATACTACTGGTCTACTTCAATCCACTTCCCCCACGCACGTCACTCATTTTGAGGTGCAGTTCTGCGACTGTCTTCGCAATTTGGGATATCCCGAGGTTGCCCAAAAAATGCTTGCATGGCTCCCGCGGACTCCTGCTGTTGTCTTCGTCACTGCACGACTTTACATCACTATGGGCCGTGCCGATGACGCAGCCAGCATGATGGAGAAAGTCGCTGGAAATTTCGGTACGTCGGTACATTTCTCTCATCATATGAATTACTTAGCATCAACTACACAGGTCCGGATAGCGGTTTGTCGTTCGAGGATGCTGAGGCGCTGTCCTCCATTCTTCCCGCGAAGGCTCTGTACGACTCGGATTTCTCGTTCTATCTCGAGGCATCTGCCATCTTTAGGTTAGGCGGTCTAACGCAACATGAAGTTTCTTTCCTTCGGCTTGCCATATCAGTCGCACCCCCAGCGGCCGACACAGTAGATTTGTGGTATGGCCTCGTTCGGGGGTATATCGACCTTTCAGCCTGGGAAGAAGCCTATTCATCGATTATTGCAACGCCGTTTGATAGCGTGTAAGGCAACCCTTGCACACTTATCCACATTGAACTTTTCTGACGCAGATTTACACAGGAAACGGGACTGTATCTCCCAGCTTGTATATCAAATGTGCGAACAGAACGCTGTCGGGGTGCTAGTTTCTTTGGACTTCGCTGGCTTCGGCTCAGAAGTGGATGATGCCCTTGCATTTAAAGCACGCAATACTGACCCTCGCACTCGTCCGTTTTATTCAAGAATCCTATACACGTGGTACACACGCAGGGGAGACCATCGGAGTGGTAAGATTTAAATTTTGCTATCATCCACCTTTGTCGTCTGAACCCTCGATTTTTTAGCTGCACGGACTATGTATCAACGAGCACGTAAACTACAGGAAATCTCCGGCAAACATGCTGACGTGATTTCTTCGATGGAGGACCAACTCGAATCTTATTTGCTTGCGATAAACTCGCTATCACTTCTGGAACAAAGGAACGCATGGATTGTTGTTCAAGCACCTCTTTCAGACGTCATGGATTTCGAAGCGAGTGCAGATCGTTATGTGACCTTCCTTTTTGCTAATCCCATAACGACAGCCCCGTAAACGGCGGAAATTGGCGCAAAACCTGCCTCTTTCGACGTCAGGCAATAACTCAGAGATCATAGAGCTGGAAGATCTTCGCTTCGAATACACCCTGCTGGCTACAAGGCTCCGTCTCATTCGACGTGATTCCACACTGCTCGCCGCCCCAGGTGAATTAAACGCACCAGGACGATCGAGGGTTCAATGTCTGACTTCACGTTCGTAGATGCTCTGTTGTCGCCTTCCCTCATCATCCTGCGGCTGGGGCAAGCCAACCAATTTGAACTTGCGATGTCAACTGCACGTGCCCTTGATGTGGACATGGGCGAACTATTTGCTGCGCTTGCAGGGCAGTGCATGCGGCTATCACGAAACCCAGATGCAGTTCTGTAGGTTCCTTTCTGTTAAGAGAGTTATTTCGCTGTGCTGACGGGTACGAGCAGGCAAGAAGATACGTCTGACTGGCTTCTGACAGATAATGTCTCTTCATGGCCAGGATCACCTGCTGACCGAGGATGGCGGTATCTCAAGCTGGCTTTGGAACGACACGACGGCCCCGATACGGACTACCGCTATAGTAAAGCGGTCTTAGAGGCCATACTGTCGCATGACATATCCTCGCCTCCACCTCCTTGGTTAATACACACACTCGAGGTTACCCACGCTTGCCTTTCGGTGCCGTGCCGTGCCAGGTGACTGACTTGCTTCTTTTGCACAGGACCATCACCACGAATACCTCATCCGGACGAGTCTCCGGTTTGACATTCTTGAGAGTGCATTGGAGCACACGCTTTCGCTCGTCCGAAAGGTCGGTCCTTTGGTTCTAGAGTTTCGTCATCCTCACCCCTGAATTATGCCTTACACATTGGCGGTTGCGCAGGCCGAATCAAAGCTGTCACAAGCCCCCCCTAAAATGTCCTGCTCGACCTGGCTCCCTTACACGCTGATTGACCAGGTGCTGGCTGCAACCGCCAGTCAGGACGATCTCAGTCCTCGTGGACAGGTTCTCCAGCGGGAGTTGAGACTCGAAATCAGCAATCGGGTCAAGCGGATGCAAAAAATAAGCAGGTTATCTCAGTGAAGTTTGCTGTCGATTTTACTCTCCGATGCTGCTTGCATTTGCGAATATGATGTCCCTCTTGATGGTCATTGGCCAATATTAATGGTCGCCTGTCTAGGGTCTCCTAGGGTCGGTAGTATTCAGGGTTGCAGGTGCATCCAGAAAAACTGATACTTGTGTCATGGAACAAACGTGCGCCGTGATGTGATATACAAGCCATCCACTGTGGATGGGCCTACTCAGGAAATCATGTGTGGATTGAATAGCAATATGATACATCACAGCGGTATTAGCGACGAGTGTTAAAGAAACGACTAGGGACGGACATCGTGCGGGTCAAGTATGTACATGAAAAACAGCAGTACAGTATATATAGATATATATATATGTATTTATGGCGGAAAGCATAGACAAGTCCGAAGAAGGAGCAAGAAGAACGTCTGATCTCATCATCATAAACACATATACGGCTCGCAGGAGGGGGGGGGGAAATGTGGGCTGAGCCGATGAACCAAAACCAAGATTCCATCCATACATCGATCAGCGTCCCCCACCAGACTTGACCATTATTCATTGCCGGTCACTAGCTTGTCGTGGCTGCTGCATGACGTCGAGAAACCGTACCCACTCGGCTTGACTGAGGGATGGGCCCCACATCGTGTCCTCGTCGGTGGGCGTTGGGTATACGTAAGGGTACCTATCGACATTCGGGTCTCCGCTGGACATGTACGTTTGCCGTGAAGAGTCAGGGTATGGCTGACGTGCTGGGTCAGTATAATGCCGCGAGGACGTTGTTGGGTCAGGGTAAGGTGGTCGTGCAGGGTATGATTCAACATAAGTCGTCCCTCGGGCGTCGGGATATGGGTTCCCGGACATCGATCCAGAGGAACGGCCCGAATCGCCATATGAATGACGTGCGGATTCGGCGTTGTAGGTTGCGCGTGGTGCATCTGGATACAGTTGTGGTTGCGATTGTGGAGGTTGAGGCGCAGGGATGGGGTAGGCGACGGGCGGCGGGTTCGATGAGCCCCCCACCATATTTGGGGTCTGCATCGGCTGAACAGGGGAAGAGTGGGCCACGGGAGCAGTGGGGTGTGAAGAGCTGGCATATACAAGGGATGATGTATGCCCAGGGACTGTCCTCCCGGGTGGCACACCGTGATCCACCGATGTGCGGTGTCTGACGCTGTGACCGCCTGGTGGGCTGCCAGAGTTACCAGTCCCTGGGGAGCTCGTGTACCCTGGGGTATTCGGCGATTCAACCGCATGAACCCTCGGGTACTTTGGTGAGTCGTGATACGGGAATGCGAGGGTTTTGACAAGGCCAAGGACAAGCACCTTCTTGCGTTCGCGTTCCGCCTCCTCTTCGTTCGCAAAGTCTTGGCTATAAATCGGTGCGAGTGCATGCAGAATATCGAGTGCCCTGTCAGCGACTGCTGCACCCCGACTGAGTTCGAGTGTTGCCAGTGCCTTTTGGATATTCGATCGAAAGAGTGATGCGCCCGGCTGGTCGGGGTTCCCGATGAGTTGGAACGAGAAAAACATTGCGGCACTGAACACGTGAAAGGGTCCCCAATTCATATGCCCTGGCACTGCCAACGATTCATTGGCGAGGAAGTCCGGGCGAGCTTGACCGACTAACGTGATCAACTTGTCCGCAGCACCAACGGCAATATGCAGGGAGGTGGCTTGACGCTCAGCCACAATATCCTTCTCTGCTGGCTCTGAAGCATGCTTCCCATTGGTTTTTGGTGTGGTGCCAGTAGAAAGCGCTGGGGCGTATGGTCTGTGGAGCGTGAAGCGAATGTGATAGTAACTCGTACGAATAATGACGCTTTGTACACCTAGCCGCCGGGTGACCGTATCGGGACTCGCGAGACTGCGAGCTACTCTGTACTCGTCGAGATCGAGTTCAGTCGGGAGATCGTCCATCCATTTCGTCAGGCGGCGGTCGTGACTCTGCACAGTTTCATAAGGAACTGACCGCAGAGATACTGCACTGTCCATGATGTCGCCCAAGATATAGGCCAAGTGGAACAGATGAATATTTGAGGCATAAATGCGGGGTTCGCCGGGATGGTGAACGGGATCTCCCATTGCTGGTAATTGTGTGTCAAAATGGTGGGACGCAATAGCAAGCGGCCGTCCAAACATGAACGCTTGCCATCTATGAAAAGAGCTTAGCGATGGATCAGTGACGATGGGTAACGGCCGACCTTTCGAGGAGAATTATATGCCACCATGCCCAGCGTCTTCTTTCTGCAACCTCTTTCGACATTCGCCATTTCAAAGGATCGCGGTGCAAGCCCATCGCCATGCCGATGCTGACCAGCTCGCCGCGGACACTCCATATCTCTTCGCTATCAGTTTTACTGAGGGTGAGATAATGACAGCGAATGAGCAAACACTCGACGAGCTCGAGACTGTAGGTTTTGTGCTCTGCTCGATGGCGGTCCAATGCAGAGCGCATGATGTCGTAAAACTTGCGGCAAATACATTGGAGGGAGTCGCCCAATTGAGCGACGAGGGAGTCGCCAGGGGGGAGGTAGTGTACGGCGATAGCCATGATCATGCAGACGGTGGCGAGGACGACGCGATCTGCAGAAGAGCCAGCTTTGTAACGAGACCATGCAGAGAGGAAGGCCGGTTGGTTGACATGACGGTAAATCCAGTTGCAGTATTTGAAGTAATAGGAGACGAGCTCATCCATTACATCGACGGAGGGCAGCAAAGGGATGAGGTCCCTGTCGTATTCATTAGTCATGATTTCCTCAGATGGTGGGCCCTCTTGGCTGGGTAGACGCTCTGGATCGTCTGACTGCCTAGAGGTCTAGAGAGGTTGATTAAGGAAAGGATAAAATAGGATGACAATAATGGTACCAGGGATAGATGAGTGACAGCAGAAGTAGCGCCTGTGTAGAAACCACTGCCGAGCATTCCAGGAGCATTCTCCTTTTCAAAGACATCGACGTCTGTTGGTTCTTTCTTTGGATTTAGAGAGGAGGAAGGGGTAGATTCCTGGGAGCGTTTGAGAGGTGAGGGGAGAGGAACACCTGAACGATGGTTGGCGAGAATGTATGTCTCGAGAAGAGATACAGAGTGTTTTAGTCGGGTAATTTCTTGCATTGGGTCGACTCTGCTAGCATTTCTGTGAGGGGGGGGAATGAAAAATGAACCATGGAAAAAGATGGATATAGATCGGATACTGACTGGTCATCAGGACGTATGTGTATGTCTGTCTCATGACCTCTTGCATCCTGATAGCAAAGGGCGATTGTGCCTAGGGAATGTGGGCGATAGAATAGAATGAAAGAGAGGGAGAGATACCTCTGAGTACGCAGCTGGAGCAGGGACGATTTCTGATGGGGAGGTTAGGTTCCAAGTAAAAAAGGAATAAAAAAAGATTATAGCAACCTATCGCATTTAAGCTTGCTGTTTCTGCAGGGCTCGCAGTTTATTGCCTTTCGAGCGCGTTTTGTGGGAGGACGTGGGTCTTGGTCGCCTGGAGGTGGGCTTGTTCGTGAGCGGACGGTGCCAGCTGTGGTATTACTGACAGCTGAGCGCTGTAGCTTTGAGCGGGGGAGAGCTGCAGAGGACGACGTGCTCGGTTCGTGTGGGTCGTCAGGCATGATGAGCTGGGAGGTAGGTGGGAGGAGAGAACGGGGTTTATTTGAAGAATGACGTCGGTTGAATAGAGGAGAGAGAAAGTCTCAAATCGAGATTTACTCGGAGAGAATGCGAAGAAAGACTGAATTGAAATCGAGTTGGTTGTAAGCGCGCGTAACCCTAACCACCCCCGCATGTCAGGAACAATTTCCTTTTGCAGCGACACCCAATCGATCACCGATCGACATTTCATCCGAATCCGGCATCGAATTTCCACACGGTATGACCCGGCCCATCGGGGCCATACTTTTCAATTTGAATAAATCAGGCTTCCTCGATCGTATGTGCGACCTGCCCGTTGTACACCCGCTCAAACTCATAACGTCAATCGCCATTTCCAAATTCACCGCTGCTATCGTTCGTTATATCCTCCACGCTGCACTCGCAGTGCCCCCACTTATCATCAAAGTACGGAATCACCATTCCATCAGATAGATCATCATGTGACTAGTACACCATTCATCTCATAACATTACTGACACGTTTATGAAACCTAGACATTCGTGACTTCTGTTCCCATGCCTCAGCCTCAGCCTCAGCCTCAGCCATCCACGCCGTGACCACTCCCTCCCGCCGTCCATGCCTCTTCCGATCCACCCCATCCGTTCCTCTCCAATAAGCAATCCCTCATCTCATGCGGTTCCGCTGTCGAACGATTCAGTGCGACGCAGAGTCGCCAACAGTGCAAAGACCGCGAATCGATCCCACTCCTAGTCGTTGAACTTGGCCTCCCACCAGCCTGTACGTTCCCTCCCATGGCGCGTGCGTCCACCCAAAGAGGGACTCGTGACCAGCCGCCGCCCTCTCTAGCAATCAGCGGCCCGCATCTCACATCCGCTTAATAACAGTTCCGACCCCCCTTTTCAGCACCTTTCCACAAAGTCGCCCTCTGGTTCGCAGCTTTCTCCGTTTGGTATGCAACACATGGATTAAAGCACCCAGATAGGGTGATCTTATCTTACGTCCTACACGAGGTGGCGGTCAGGAGAAGAATCAAGCACTCGTTTTGTAGCACTCAACCCCCAGACTGGATCACAGCAACACGCAGTCACAGTGTCCCTTCTCTGCCGCCGGGCTTGACACCAGTTCTGTACATTCGGCATACATAGGGATAAACTCTATTGCAGTCCCAACGCATCTGTCAAAGTCGGATGCACATGATGAGAATCCCAGTCGATTTATGGAGATCTCTCATCGCTTGCTTTTCAAGATCCGTGGGTACCCAGATATATACCTTGCTAACCTTCTTCTCACCATTCTTATCGTGATCTTTTATTCTGATCTATTTCAAGGGGGGTCCATCACTGGGCAACTTGGATATGGTGGGGAGACTAGCTTACGTGGTTCAGCGACGTCTCTCTCCTTCGAGTTTCCTGTCAATGAACCAATCGTTTTTGCAGCATGTGTAAATACATTCTTAATGCCATGGAAATTGCAACGACACGATTCCGTTATTAGGGCATGCCGATGGGGGCAATTCGACACTAGTACGTTGGAGAACATGCTCAAGGCCAAAACCCCCGTTGATTCCACCACAAAGTATCGTACCTCTTTTTTGACTGGATCAGCCTCTAACGACAGACTGCCGCAAGCATATCAGCAACAATTATCATAAAGTCCCTAAACGGGGTTAAATCCGAGCTTCCCCTCCAACATGAAATCACCGAAATAAACCCACCTTCCAGGGCATTACGCAACTCCCCGTCCGATCGTGCGTATCGTCGAAAATATGAGACCTTGACATAGAACCCTCTGAGACTGCCCCACTGCCAAGTACCAGAACACTGAAAAAGACAGAATTTGGGGGGTGGCGATATACCGTTGGGCCAGAGGGTTGGTCTTGGAAAGAAACTGAGGATCACCGATACCTCCCCTCTGGTTAACCATCTGGAGGCGAGAGCACGCCAATGCAAGGAGGCGATCTTCCACGGCAGTATCAACCGCCGTAGTCACAAGAGGGAAGCCCCCTCAAAAAGGAGGGAGCGCCACGCATACGTTCTCGCTGATGACGGAGATTAGAGTCAACTCACGAAGTCATGATGAGGTGCACCACAATTCAGCCCAAGGTATGGTCGGGGAAAATTACCACTCGGTCTGCCAATGAAATATTCACTGGTTACTTGTAAACGATACGGACGCATCTCTTCTTTTGGGCTCCGGCGTCGTGGTGATAATTGTTGCCGAAATCTCATCAAGGTTGGCAGTCGTCGGACAAGGCGGACGTAGTAGGGTATCAAGCTACTGTTCTTCCCATCGATATCTGCCTCCAATCGATTTCCAACAACGGCCGAGCCTATCTGCTTTGAGCTTGTTACGACACGTGAGCTTCAGAATGCTAGAACGTATACTGAAAGTTTACATGTCCCGAGATAATCCGACCGTTGGAACTGGTCAAAAGAATGTCAGTAGCGGTCTTTGTAATTGGATTTTCCTTAGCACCGGGGCTCACCCGACTTGATGGCCGCCGCTTCATCTTGGAGGGTTTCCCTTGAGAAGGGAACTTTTTAGAACAGGGCCCGAGGTTTGGAGTGGTCGATGTGTGCATGATGATGCCGGCCGCCACACGCCTTATTAACCAGCGGTGCACAATCCAATCGAGGACTTTTCTCCCTCGCGAGCTGAGGCAATCGCTAGTAGTAGCGATGGCCTCCTAACCTCGGCTTGGATTGGTACATAGCAGGAGTGTTCGATTGGCCCCGTCGTCGCGTAGCAGCAGCACCCAAGGACAGCTAATATGTCCGATCGTTCCCAGGGACATCGATGAAATATTGAGACCTTGTGATAATTGCCTCGCTCGAAGCTTGGACCGCAAACTTACTATCAGGCGTGACCGATGCTCGACTGATCGGACTTTTTGTTCTTCCAGACGTCGGAGTCCGTTCACAACGTTTCGGAGGGTGTGATAATCCGTTGCACGTGTGGGACAGAAAGGGCGCCGCGCAGCCTGAGTGAAGTACTGACTTGTTGCAATATCCGCTAGTACTAGTAGCAGTCTTGCCAGTGCCACCGAGGAGGACCCGTTTGGGGCTACTCTTCGGAGTGACAACGGAACCAAATCAGAGTCTAGCCCGATCATGACAAGATCGTGTCAGGTATGTCAGTAGGTTATACATGACGGACCCACCCATTCGGCACCAACATTCAACACCCCAAATCCTATTATTTTCATGTATCTACAATTCCCGAGTCCAACGACCGAAATCTGAACTGTAATTGTGGGGATCTCATTTGAGCTAAGCCGCCGAATGTGGAGGAACCGAACGCGAGCGCGAGCTGTGTGATAATATTAATATGTACAGCGCCAAGATACCGTGCACCGTTAGCTCGCTGGCCAGTGCTTGTAAACGTGTATGATACATGTGTTTACACTATCATATGTCGACGTCGGTAAGTACAGTGGCCACGCTAGCTGCAGCATCTCACTGGCAAACACAACAACGCTGACGTTGGTACCTCCAACCAACGACGAACGGACTCTATAATAGTTTATACCCCAACGATTCAGGCGTACTGCGCGTTCATCTGCACTTTTGGGAGGGGACAATCACTCGTCCCTGTACAGTCAATCAGTGCGTGAAGCTACAGTACACAATAAACGAGACTCACCAGCACGACGGGCTTGAGGCCCCATACCTTTATCGCCCCACCACATAGTGGGCGACCACTCGTCTATCAAGTTTGCGAGAGTCTGCACATGTCCATATGCAGCTGGTTGTGGACCTTTTGGTCGCCATAGAGCAACGATGCTGAAAGTCAGACAGAATATGAAAAGTGCGCAAGCAAAGTTGAGGATCTGTGAGTTGAATGACGTTGGTCGGGGCTGTACGGAATATAATCCCATGTCCTGACCTGTATTGGGAACATGCTGACAGAGATGGCTGCGAGGTAGCCATCCTCTGCGGTTCCAGCCAAATTAATCCCAAGCCCAAGCATCCAGTCTGTTGGTTGTGGTAAGCTGGAAGAACAGCGCTTAAAAGTAGACATGCTCACGCAGCAGAGGCTTCGCTAGAAGCAAGATAACATTAGGAGGACTTCCAAATATGAAAGCCAAAGGATTCGTTGAAACTTTCGCGCCCCCCGCTGTTGTTGCCTCCCTCCACACCCGCTCGTCCCGGATGACGTTGGCAACAAGCTCCGAGCAGTGGAGGGCCAGCGTCAATGGTCCCTGTACGCCCGCCATGTTGGCGTAGTACACAATCCACCACCAATACACTCCTCCCGGCAATGGAATGGTATACGCGATGACGTGCGACTGTGGTCGGGGAAAGAATGTCCACGACCGTAAGGCGTTGCCTATGTCCCGGTCGCTGAGGATCGTGACCACGACGCCCCAGACAATGCAACAGGCCACGAGCGCCCAGAGTGTCAGAACAACCTTTCTAACACTCGTATGTGCGCGCCATGCGGATGGCTGCTTCGCTGACGGGGCCACCGGCTTATCTGAGAAGCCGTCACGCACACCGCGCATGCACCGTCCCGGTTCTCCGACGATCTGGGCGTGGTGCACAAGGGCGGCGGTTATATCAAAAGGCGAGGAGCTCCACGTCAAGATGTCGGCAGATCGCATGCCAGCGAGCGCGATAAAAGCCTGTATCATCAAGCTGACGCCCAGGACTATGAGCGGGACGTCGCTGACGCAGACTGCGATGCCAGTATCTGCGACGCCGCTTGATGACCTTAGGTCGATGGATAAAGCCACGAGTAAACTTGAACTATATGATACGATCAAAAGGATCGCCATCACTATATTGAAAAAGGTGCCGTTCGGGTTGAACCAGCCGCTTCCAGCTGAGAGCAGACGAAGGTTTGTGTTGAAGCGTAGGCGCTGGTCAGACGCAAGAGCAGAGCGTAAAGAAATGGCATGAACAAAGCCAGTGGCTTCAGTACACGTCGTGACCATCAAATTGAGCCCCAGAGACAATAATTCCCTTTCCCAGTCGTTCTTGAGAGACACCACCACCACGCCGGAAGATATCGATTTTTTGGACAGAAATATCATGATGCCTTCGAAAATGCAGAACCAACTGAAAAGCACTGCAAAACCAAGCCCGAAGAGGCCAAGCTTGCGCGAAAGATTGCTACGATCGTAGAACTCGGGGCCGGTGGTTTGCCTTTGCTTGAGATAGACCGATTCAAAGTCGCTTGTTGCATAGCTGTCTTTATTGGAAGGACGAGCTTGCATATTCGTGAGTGGGTGGAGAAAAGGCAAAGGAGTGTCTAGCCGCCCAGCATCGCGAAGGTAGGGCAGGACATGCATATCGCTCGGGTAACGAGATATGACCCTGGGTTTTGATCGTAACCAGTTCCAGGCTCTGCTGGAGAACGCTGGGCACGTTTCTCAGGCACGCTCAAATCGGCTTCCAGTGGCCTGAACGATGGTGTCTTGCGACAGTCGGGAGGGATGCAATCTAGTGATCAGACTATTTTTCTGAGAGTGAATCCATGGATGGCTTAGTAGAGCCCGTAGCAGAGAGGTGGACATCAAATGACACTTTGTTGCCGCCCACTGCACGGAGCAAATAGAGGCTGAAAGCCTGTCAAATTATGATGTTAGTTTACTTAACTCCAGGTCTTCATAGACGAACAACTTGCGTACCTGAACTATCTTGTGTGCCATGGCCCTGTTTTCCCCACCAAGGCTGCGGGGTGAATTGACTGACCTAACGGAGCAACAAGTAGTATGCAAGCCTCTGTGACAGAGTGTACTCTCATGGTCTCGTATCAACAGAGCCTTTTCATGGCTGCACGAGAAAGTAAGAGAACGGTGAAGGTATGCCACTGCAATATTGCCGCACCATTGAGAGCCTTCACTGAACGGTTCAACCACGCGTATGTACGATATTGCTAGTACATGAAGAAACGTTCGAGGAGTCGAGCTTATATAATTGCTTGCTCTTTCAGCGCTTCGAGCTGTACCATTTGCTTTGCGATCGACCTGTGCATGCAATGTCCGCAACATTCATCAATCGATACCCTACATAGTACTACACAGTACTGGCACACACGATAGAGCATGGTTGAGCTAAAGTAAATGGACTTGGCTGGACAAATCAGTTCGAATGAAATACATTGATAGCGCAGCAGTGCTCTTTTCGCCAGAAGATTCGAGAAGGTTCCCCCATTACTACAGCTTTCGACGAACCCGAACGGCGAAATCGATATAATAACGGGGCAGTAGCATCTGGAAGCGCTCTCTACCTTGCGACGCCCAACGAATAGCCACCGGCAGTTCAGTGCGATTGTGCTAACGACTGAGCCGACGTGCACATTACTAACAGCACTCTCCAATCTCAAACATGTCAGACGTGGGTTCACCCTTCCTCACGCCTTCACATTCTCCATCGTGACTTAGCGGAGTATTGTTTAGGATCTCAAAGCTCAAGGCAACAAAGCCTTCGCTGCCAAAGATTACGACAAGGCTATCGAGCTCTTCACCGCAGCCATAGCCCTCGACCCATCCAATCACGTACTCTTCTCGAACCGCAGTGCCGCAAAGGCAGGCAAGAAGGCGTGGAGTGCAGCCCTCGAAGATGCCGAACAGGTTTGATTGAATTGCTGCAGATCTCCTTATGGCTGTTCACTGAGATGCGACACAATTTATCAGTGCGTGACAATCAATCCGACCTGGGGCAAGGGTTATATTAGGAAGGGTGCCGCCCTTCACGGTGTCCGACGATACGACGAAGCTATTGCTGCCTACGAGAAGGGTCTCCAATATGAAGATAGCCCGGCCCTTCGCAAGGGTCTTCAAGAAGTCAAAGACGCGAAAGGTTTGATTAGGTCTCCTCCCGAGTTGCCCAACGACACTGACAACTCTCAAGCCAAGGATGCAGGCACAGGTGCAGACTTCGGAATGGCAAAGATATTTCAAGATCCCAACCTTATTGGAAAGCTTGCTACTAATCCGCGCACACAAAAGCATCTCGCGGACCCTGCATTCGTTCAGAAGGTACGAAGCACCGCCGGAAGGACCTCGAAGTCCTTCGCTGAACCTTTTTTTCCGCCCTCTTCAGCTCCAGATGATGCGACAGAATCCCAAGCTTGCGGAAGCGTAAGTTGAAACCACCTTCCATACGTCTGCTGACATGTGACCAGTGCCTTTGGTGCGGATCCACGCATGATCGACGTGTTCGGTGTTGCGATGGGTATCGACATACAAAGCTTCTCTCGCGAAGAAGGATCGGACGACCTTCCTCCTGGCTTCCAGCAAGCCTCCGCACCTCCTTCTCCTCCCCGGGCCGTCCCAACCCCATCATCTTCGAACCCAAGTAGCAAGCCATCTCCAGCCCCTCCCGCACCACAACCAGAACCACAGGATGTTGAGATGAGCGAGGAAGATGCCGAGGAGGCCAAAGCCAAGGCAAGTGCACTCGCGGCAAAAGCAAAGGGTTCGGAGCACTACAAGCAACGACAATTCGATGATGCAGCCGCATCCTTCTCGCAGGCCTGGGATCTCTGGCCGAAGGATGTCACCTTCCTCACCAACCTCGGTGCTGTGTACTTCGAACAGGGAGAGTATGACAAGTGCATCGAAACTTGCGAAAAGGCAGTTGAAGAAGGACGAGGGGTAAGTTATGTATATGTGGAATTGTATCAATGGCGTCTGTTTCTGAAACCTGTACATCTCGTCAGCTCCGCGTCGACTACAAACTCCTCGCGAAGGCTCTAGGCCGTGTCGGCTCAGCCTACACACAGAAAGGCGACCTCGCGTCTGCCAAGAGATACTTCCAAAAATCGCTCTCCGAGCACCGTGATGCCAGTATTCTCTCAAAGCTCCAGGCCACCGAAAAAGCTCTTGCAGAGGCAGACCGTCAGGCTTATATCGACCCTGCCAAGTCTGCTGCTGCACGTGAGGAGGGTAACGTTGCGTTCAAGAACGGAGACTTCGCAAGTGCTGTCAAGCATTACACAGAGAGTATCAAGCGCGATCCTTCGGATGCTAGAGGGTACAACAACCGTGCTGCAGCATACATGAAGCTCATGGCACTAGCTGATGCACTGAAGGATGCCAACGAGGCGATCAAGGTTGATCCTGCCTTCGGTAAGCGGATTGTGACCATGCACGAAACGCTTATCGACTCGAGACCTCTACTCGACAGTTAAAGCATACATTCGTAAAGCCACGATCCTGCACACGATGCGTGAATATAGCAAGGCCCTTGAAGCCCTCCAGGCTGCAACCTCAGCCGACACAGCAAATGCACACGCGGGTGAGATTCAATCTCAGGAGATGAAGATTCAGCAAGCGCTTTTCGCCCAGCGTGCAGGCGAAACTGAGGAGCAGACTCTCGAGCGTGCAATGAAGGATCCAGAAATTGCTGTACGTATTTTGATGCGTCAATCGTGAAGACGAAACTTACTAGTGGTGTTGTGCAGGCGATCATGAGCGATCCCGTCATGCAGCAAATTTTGCAACAAGCACAGGGCAACCCAGGAGCGCTGCAGGACCACATGAAGAACCCTGGAATACGTGACAAGGTTATCAAACTTATCAACGCTGGAATTATTAAGACCCGGTGATTGCGCGGCGATGGACTAGGGGCAGTCACTTGGAGGTTGATGTCTTCACTTGGTTCTTGTCTTATGCGTGTATGGTACAACTCGTGATTGTAGGGGTAATACAGAATCGTATCTTTCGTGTTTCGTCATCATCCCATCCGGTCCCTTGAGTACAGACCTTCTCTTCTGGCTCAGTCCGAAGGCAATCTGGAGGTCTCCCAAGAGTAATCCAGCACACCCACATCTTTCTCTTCAAACAGGTCCGTCACAGCTTGGACACGTTTCTTCCACCCCTCGTTCTCCCCAAGTCCTAGTTTATCGACCTGGTACCAGATCTGTGCGTTTTCATGTACATCCTTGAGCGTACTGAGCCCGACGACTGTTGGCGTCTCGATCTCCCTCGCCTTATGGAAAGCGTACTCCAAAGCAAGCTTTGGTAAACCACCACCACCACCCTCACCGCTCGCTTTTGCACAGAGTTCGACCGCCCTTCTGGCCGCCTCCTTGACGTTGTCCGACGCGGGGTGCCAAACGGGCTGGACAGGAGTGAAAAGTCCCATATTCAAGGGCGATGCAGAGATGACCTGCTTTACTCCAGCGCGCTCCTCAAAAGCTGCCTTGAAATCCAAAAGCGTGTGGTTCTGGAGGTTGAGATGGCAATACGACATGACGACATCCAATGGCTTGTAGGGTGCCGTGTTCTTCACTAGAATGGCAAGCCGTAACAGGGTAGGCAGGGGGTAACCTGCGCGATTTGGACGCTACCCGCATTAGCTCACGTGGTATGGAGATGCAGGAAGACTTACCGCTGATACCCACTCGTTTGACGACACCGACTTCTTGTTGTCGTCTCAGCTCCGAGACGGCGGCAAGGACCTCCCGATCGCCATCTCCACACACGGTAGCTTTGTCTTCCTCCTCGAGACCATAGGCCGCCGCTTCAATGCCCAATGCGGAACGATGGTCGCCCGACGTTCTCGGTGCCTTCAAATCAGCGATGAACTCGACATCATGCACATATACGGTATCGAGGTAGGTGGTATGTAGACGCTGAAGACTGCGCTGTATGCTCGCGCGGACGCCTTCGGGGGTGTAGTCGAAGGCATCGCGAGTGTTTCCGAATCTTCCACATTTCGTGAACTATGGCACAGCACAGTCGGCGTAGTTTGTTGATCGATATGCAATACGCACTATCTGATAAGAGGAACGAGGGAATTCGTTCTCTAGGGCGTTCAGTGCATTCCCCAGGACGATCTCAGACGGTCCATAGTACGGCGAAGTATCGAAGGCGTTGATACCATATCTGCATAGCTGAGTACACCACATATCTGAGTATGATACCGACTCTCACCTTAGCGCAAGCCTGGTGACCCGGAGAGGGGTAACGCCACTGATATGATCGTCGTCGTTATAAAAGGCAGAAAACGAAGCTGCACCGAACACGACCGCCGGGATCTTGGGCAGCTCAGAGCCAGTAGGACCAAAGGTAGTGGTCTGGGGACGAGGATGTCAGCGCGTGGATAATTTGACAAGGAACCCTACTATACGACGAGCTTTCCATCAGTTGCTTTGTCTTCTCGCTCATCAGGTATCTTTGACAGAGGTGGGAGTGAAAAGGTGGGCTGAGGAGCACCAAGTCGCTCGACCATGATCAGAATACAACTTGATGATCAAAGGTTGGTGCAGGGCAGAGGAAACAACGACGATGGATAAATACATTTCTAGTGACATAATATCGCGGCGCATGGAGTAAACGAATGATTTCAAGGAGCTAGTCCTCGGGATTTCGTGGTTATCATATTTTCGAGAAATCATTTTGGTCACTCGGTCATTGCGGAATTGATTCCTCGACCTCGTCGGAGTCTGGCTATTTAGTTTTCATTACATTTCGGTGAGTTGTTGAGGAGATATGGTCGAGCGGAGGTGAGGTATTTTTGTGCGGAAAAAAGTCGCGTGGACAAGTTGCCCGAAAAGGATAACAGTATGTGATCAAATCATGTCACATCTGAAATTGTGTGACCGAGGTTGCATGATGCACGTTTTACACTACTTTGTTTGCTCTACGTCTGCAACATGCATACAATGTATGCTACAACCTACAACCACTCGATGTTGTCTCTGATACATGCAAAGGTAAGCTACACAGTTTGATCCATCTCTGTACTCTTACCACATCAATCATAGGTATATAGTTAACACATTGACCCCCCATGTACCAACATTTGATAATAAAAACTTGGTCAGTTCAAGCACTTTGGATGCCTCTGGAATGTCCAAGCTTTGGGTGTGTGTTTGTAGTGGGCATACTGTATAGATACAACCTTAGGTTTGTCACATGTCACAAATGAAATAAAAAAACTCCTTGCCAATGTGCTCCAATAAGAATTTGGGCAAAGATTAGTCTGGATTTTCAAAAAATCTATCTCTACAGTAATCTCAGACAGCCTCATCAAGTTCTGCAATCCACTTACTACTGCCATCTCAAAAAGACAACAACAGTGGCTGAGAGGGAGAAAATCCAGTCTTTCAAAGCCCTAATGTTGCAGGATGCAACAGAACTCTTGCATCTGGAACAGTTCAGCCAGGACCCTGGCATATCCCATGTTGTGCAAGTCAACTCTGCTCCTCTGGAGCCTACTCTGGACCAAGTCCACTTTCTGCCTATACCCAAGTCCACCTTTCTGCCTTATCACTTTTCCACTTTTCCACTTATCTCTCTTACCCCTGATTTCTGTACCTTGTTCCTCATCCTTCATACTTTGACAGACATTTGACATATCTAATAACTCCACCTTCAGATTCACTCCATTATGACTCATTCTGACTCCTCCTGACTTATTCCTATCTTTCTGACATATTTGACTCACATTCTGCTTTACTCTGGCACTCCAGTGCCCTCTGTGTTTACTTGTCCCCATAGTATAAAAACCCTTCTTGGATTTTGTATTCAGCAGTTCAAATATCAACTCTGATCACTCCTCTGCTCTGTCCATCCTAAGTCTCTCCCTTGACACCTAAAGCCAGTCTTCTTGTTGTCCCTCTGTCCCTCTGACCTTTGGCCTCCCCTTCTGCCATTGCTCTGCCATTACTCTGCTTTACTGCCTGCTGTTACTCTGCCCCTTTGTAAATAAAGGACTGAACTTGGAACAAAGGTGCAACATATAAGTTGAAGCCAAAGTCTGCTCTGCTCTTCCAACAACTCTGGACAGCCCAGAGGACCCGGATCTTAACACATGTGCAGACCAAAGTTGGCACTGTATGCAGTCAATGTCTGATCTTGGGTGCTGCTGTGTGATGTCCATTGGGACTGATGTCAGATCCATGATGTGGACAGGCGACCCCTACTCAGAAATCATGTGATCATAGTTGATCAGGCCTCATCATGTTACATCAATAGCATGCTCATCACTAGGGGCTACTACTTTCATCCAGGTACCATCTACACACATCCTCTTCTCATTTGCAGCATCTTCAGGATCCATTGTGCAACTAGACATCATGACTGATGCTGCCCATCTGTTTAAGCTCATCATGCTGAAAAGATACAAAGTCCCTTCCTAGTGTTAGGAGGTTGGAACCGAGCAAATAGTGTTTAAAAAGGGTGTGATATTTTTGACCTGGGAGGGATTCCATGAGAGAAGATCTACAGAAGGGAGAGTCCATTGGTCCTAGGAAGGTGTAGGTTTGGGTGTAGCACGTGTTCTGAGGGGTTTCTGAGGAAAGCAGAGGGGTGGAGCGGAATAAGAGGGTTTAGGTGCATTAGGGATCATAGGAGCATTGGTAGTTGCATTGTTTTGTCCAGGTCTTATGTGTGTCTGACCTCAAGTCCAAGGTGGCAAAAGATGCATTTTCAGAGACAAAGTACCAACTTTTATAATGTGGAGATTCCCACGATGGTGCCAAACCAAGACCAAACATAAGGTACAGGCCAACGGAACAAAGGAAGTACATATAGTGCAGCCTGCAGACTTTGCAAAAAAAAAAAAAAAAAAAAAAAAGAAAGAAATGGATTACCACTAAGCTGCCTGGGACTGGTGGAGATGGACATGGGGATCTGTAAAATTGTGGACGGTTCATGGTGCACAAGTAGTGGGCATTGCACAGATATGGGCAGATTCCAAA
>KN824832.1:0-105325 GCA_000827395.1 Paxillus rubicundulus Ve08.2h10 | reverse complement strand
AGTGCTAATGTTAGATTGGTTCAAGTGCCAGTGGTGGTTCAAGTGCCGGTGGATGACTGTATATGTCGCTGCGGAACACCGGAGTTCAGTAACCCGGGCATAAAGGCATGATTGGCATAGAGTGAATGTACATAGTTATTACACATAGGCATAAAAGACTTTTTCGCTCCTGTACCTCGCAATGTGATGATTGACTGTTGTCCTGAATCGCTACATGAATGACAGCCCAACTGTGACCATGAGGCCTCCCATAACACCTGCCAACGCCACCTGAAAAAAGCCCATTCCCCTGTGTTGTGGTTCCTCGGGAAAAAATGTTCCAGGCATTCCTCTTTGCTGAGAGTCGATCGCATATTTGAGGTCCTCTATGCGATCACTAACGAGGACCCAGACGCTACCAGCCGCTTTCTCCCTGGGTACTTTGGCCGTTGCAAGGTGAGCAGGGGGAGCATCAATTATGCCCACATGCTTTCCCTCGCGCTCGGCCGTGCGCCTAACATCGTCCAGGTCCTCACGAGGAGTCCGGAACACCTTGAAGAGAGGAGTGCTAGCGCGGAGCACAGTGTTAAGGCTGACGTCGATTACAGGAGACTGAGAGAACGGTGTCCACGGGCGAGGTGACAGCGAGTTCGAAGGAGCAGGGAGGTATTCATGCTCTTCTCCGTTAGCGGGGTCATCATTTTCCTTGTTGCTGAGGTTGTCAGACCAGGATGCATTCTCGGGATGACCCTCTTCCTCGTGTGTGATGCTGGGGAAGCGATGACTTGCGTCGGGCTCGGTGAGAGGTTCGGTGGGGGCGAGGGAGTCGCGCTCCAGATCGTTGGGACTATGCAGGCGCATCTTGCGAGGAGGGGAGACCCAGTTAGGGTTCTTCCAGTGCCACCGATCTCCCAGAGGAGCCTTAAAGGTCGGCTTTTCGAGCGCAGGGCAGAAGTCTGTGTAAGGAGGCGGGGATGGGGGAGGGGAGCCCCCTGACGAGGCTGGCGGTGATGGGAATGGCGTAGAGTGACTGTTGCGGCTGCTGGTGATGGTGCCGGTGAAAAGGGAAACTTCATCGGGACATATCAGGGTACCGCTCTTCCGCCTGTGGCCTTGCATGAGTGACCCGCACTTGTGGCAATGAGGTCGCCTCCTGAGGCTGGTTGAGGTCGACATGTCGGGTTCCTTGAGTTGGATTGAGGACGGAGGGCGGTTGTTCTTCTAATGACATGAGAGTGATATGAGTGAACGTTCGTACCAATCATATGTTGGTTCTGCGTGGGGAAGCCTGAGAGACTCACCAGCTGCTATCGGATGCTTTGTTGGCAGCGAAGAGTCCATCTATCCCACCCTCGACCTTATATTTGTCCACGTACCGAGTAGTACATCGTCGGAACCTGGAGACTGACAGTCCCGAGAGAGAACGATTCCCAAAGTCAGCACAAAGGGAGGACGAGGTTGATGTTGCGCTGGAGACCGAGAAGACATAGTGGCTAGCTAACGATCCAATCAAGGCAACATATCGACGTGGGCAAGGTGCTCTTGTACTTGCATCCTAGTACAAGACCATGTCCCACTTGGTCTTGTTGGCAGAAAGTTGTTGTTCAGCGCCTAAGAACAAGGACCCCTTACGTATACGCGGAAAATCTAGTCACTGAGGAAAGTAAAGGCACTCGTAATCAATGGCAGAGGTAGTGACCGTCGACCGCACTGTAAATTAGTGACACGGCACTCAAACAGTGTCAATGACGTTGGATATTGGCGCCCTTGCCGCTGAAGTACTTACGCTACCCATTTCTCCGATGCTAGGAGCTGGTGCTGGCTATCCCAGTGCTACCCACGGCTCGTAAAGGTGTAAAGGTGTGAATTAGATGGGCAATAGTACATGAAATAATGTGTAGAGTAATAGTATGCAGATCCACAGCCGCCACGACGACCATCAGAGCTTACAGCACGAACGTGAAGGGTGCCTTGGTATCCAGGCGTTGGTCGTCCTCTTCGAGTACGGTCCGAGCCCATCGAGTTGTTTTCGCATGGCAGGAATAGCAAGCTCGGTGCAACAGAGAATGGGACATGCAATGTCCATGGACTCGGAGTCTCATGATGTGACGGCGTATAAACTCGGGGATCAGCGATGATGTCGGTGATGCGGACTATAGAACCGGTGTGGACGGGCCCGGGACCCACGAGCAAGGAGGGACGGGATATTCGTCGCGGGTGGCGATGTCGTAGTTGTTCCGCGGTGAGGACTAAGCTCACCTTTTGGTTGTACGTATCAGTAGTCCATGTTATAAAATTTATGCTGTTGAACAACCCATCTTGTCGTTGTGTCTGGGACATAGGCCAACTGAGGATCAAAAAGTGAGATTACGTAAGTAACTCACGTAGTAATATCTCTGCATCGAAATTGCTCAAGCGGTAAACAGCAGTTGGAGGGGAAAATTTTACTGGCATACAGAAACGACGCGGGAGGTATATATATATAAGTGGCTAGTGACAATGGAAGGTGGTACGAGGATA
Organism: Paxillus rubicundulus Ve08.2h10; assembly: GCA_000827395.1. Lineage (NCBI taxonomy): Eukaryota > Fungi > Basidiomycota > Agaricomycetes > Boletales > Paxillaceae > Paxillus > Paxillus rubicundulus. The sequence continues at coordinate 102,826 of KN824832.1, read as the reverse complement.
AAAGATGATGTCGGGCTTCGCGCTGATAAGAATGCTCGTGTCAGTCACGTGAATTATTTTTATTTTTATTTTTATTTTTATTTGCCAAAGTCCATCACCAATACCAACTAGTGTGTCTCGTGACGCAAATCCGTGCGCCAACAGATATGTCTTAGGTTAGTCTACAACAATTTTGAGACAAAATCTATGTGAAGGTCCCTGTTCCATCCCATAATATCATTCTGCAGGACAAGACCACCAAGTCAGGCTAAGCATAAGGTAGATTGGTTATCAACAAAATAACCACTACCACAAATGTGATTGAGCTTTCCTGCAGCCTCACATGATTTTCTTGGATATAATTCCTTCAAAATCGTAGATGCCACCTGTAGCATGATTGTATGTAATCAAACAAAACAAAGTACACTGTATTGTTGTTGTGTGATTCGTTCTGTGCATCGGAGACACACTGACGAAAAAGGCAGGTCCCTGAGCTATACCAAAATACAACCTGGAAACAGGTTTGGTGAACTGCAGATGCCCGTCATGGAGTGATTGTGTATCAAGGAGCGGTTGATAACTGCTGTCACTCAAATCAGTCCTTGTGTGACACTGTTTATAGGTGACGTTGCTTCTGGCAGCAAGATACTTGCTAATGTTGATGCTCTTCCGCAAAGTTGACTGAACTGACTGAACGCGATATATACAATTACAAGCATCGGTGGTCATGGCGCACTTAGATTTTGCATTCCATAAAGTTAACGAGTTGAACAGAGGACCTCATAAATACAACGGCTGCATTGCAGTGGTACTTACAGGCGCTAGCCTGATAAGACTTGGTAGGCCAAAGACGTGACGGTTGTGCCAGGGAGGTAAGTCAGAGCCGCTAGGAAGGTCATTGTGGTGACGAAGGAATTGCTGCATTGTGTCAGAAATGTGACTCGCAACACGATCCTTCCTCATGAATCCGAGCTGCACCCACGGCAACCTTTGCACTCTCATCAGCCGGAAAGTAGGGGGTCAATTATATTGAAAAACGAACCGCAGTGAACGCACTCCACTATAGTACCGGCACGAATCTGAGCCTTGGGCACGCGGCAAATGCATGTCGAGCCTTGGTAGTTCATGTCCTAAACGGATATGAAGTAGGGAATGATGCAACGGTCATGAATTCTGCACACCTTTGTTTGAATGCACCGTAGGCAGCAAAGTTTCTCGTAGCCAGTCTTCTTCCACTTTGCGATCAAGCTAATAAGGCTCAATATCGAGCATGGCAGGCAATGAGGATGGCGACCCACTTTGCGTCCGCATACCCTTCCTTCAATAGCCAGTCGTAGAGCTCCCTGGATATTGCTTCTCGCTTGTAGTAGAGTTCATAGATATACCGTGAACGAGTGTGCGAGATACGCATGATCGGCCACAGAGACTCGGCTTTGCGCTTGCCTTCGTGCGACTCGTTCTCAGCGTCCCTCATTTTCTTCGCGTAGTCATCGAGAACCTGCAGAAAGGTGACTATCTCCAAACAAAAAGTCACGAAGAAACCTACACCCTCGATATCCTCGAAACCTTCTGGAGGTTTCTTCGTTCTTGTCGTCCGTATTTTGGGCATCGTCAATGATTCCTGCAGTGGCGTATGGTGAACCACCGTAGGAGAGTCATTGCTACTCCCAAAGCTGACAAAGCTTTCCTTTTTTGATCTTCTTGTCTTTTGGTTGGAAGGAGTTGGTTCAACTTCTTGTCCTTTGTTTCGTTTGGGTTCGTATTCCACTCGCAACGCTCGAACCGGCATCAGGTTCTTAAGTCAGGCGAGCCTTCTGTGTGTCCACCTTCTCACTGATTTAGGGCCTTGTTCGACTCGAAATGGTACAAATCGCCGAAAATTTCTTACATTTGCTCAATCTGGAGGTCTCCCCTGTTCACGAGGGCCTCCTTATGCCGCCAACCGCCATTGGCACAAGGCGAAGCAGAAGCGATGAAGCCATTCACGCTAGGGCTCTAAGTTGCGCGAGGTGAGTCTCAGCACCGGTACTTATACGAACTCCGCTGGTTCGTGCCTCCAGCTCTGGTTAGAAACCCAGCACATAGTAAGCAGTCAATTTCGTCACCGAGAGAAACGGGGCTCTTGTCTCTCATTAATCAGTCCTGTCCTTGTTTTCTCGGTGTTCTTCAGCGCTTATGATAAGGTTCTAGAGGCCATGATGGGTTGGGGCTCAGTCTTTTTCGATACTCAATCGTGTGCAGACACATCGTCCTTGGTAAGAACTCCCCTGACAGGCTATGTGTTGGCGCGTCAAGTATAGAGCGATGTGATTCGCATCGCCTCTTCCTGGCAGGTATGACATGCAATGTCTTCTTCTTGGATTTCTGTTCGGAGGGGTTTTGCTCTATTCCCAACTGGACGATCCTCCGCCGCACGAGGAGATTACACACGCTGCCCCGTTTTTCCTGCAGAAACACAGTTTGGAACAGCCACATGAGTGAGCCCTTGCCTCACTGGTAAAACTCGTTGCGGCCAGCGTCGATTTCGATTCTCGTTACCGTGCGCCGGTGCGGTCCAACCATCACCGAAGTCGCCAGTGGCATAGATCTTGTAGTTATGGACGTGGCTGCAGGGGGGAACTTTGAGCGCAGTCGTCGGTTCTCTGAGACAGCAACCTCAGCCTAGTCTTCAACCATTCAATGCCCCCAGACGGATCCTCAAAAGATATTCACATGGAAGTCGATATGGCCCGGATATAACTTCTCTTACGTCTGTCTTGCCCTCGGGCATGTACATCGTCTGTCTTACTTGCAGTCCCATTCTGGTGATATGTCAAACGGAGTAACTTGAGGAAGTAGCTTAGTACTCTGTAACAAATGACTTTTATTTCTTGCATCTGGTCATCTGCTGTCGCGTGATCTTTCAGTGTGGTCTGGATGTCTCTGATTCAACGTCTACCATTCAATATATTCAGCATGCCCTTGCATCAGTGATTGTACTGTTGATTCTGATTCCCTCACTTCTCGCTTATGTAATGCTATGCAACACGATGTGCGCACAGAAGGTTCACTCGCACGTCTTGCCTCTCGTCTCCATCGCCCCCATTGATCTACCCACTAAGCAGTGCAACAAACTTGCTACAAACGCGTTTCTTCTGATTCAATTTTCTGGAATATAGCCTTTTTCTCGACCCTCTTCTGCCCGTGCTCTCTTTCTCGCTGAATGACCGTTTTCTGCTAGTCCTCTTTCGCCATGCCCCTGGTCGTCCCAGTTCTTCGCTTGTTTATGGTTTTCTTGAACGTGTATGAAACTTTCAAAACACTGAAACCCCCCCCACCATCTGCACGACGAGGTGGGCAACCAAGTATTCGCGCCTTGACCCAAAGGAAGAGAGACCTCAAAGGCTGCTTGGTTGTCTGGGTTGTTTGGGTAACGCTGAATGGATGGATCACGGTAGCTGAGGTCTCATGGATTTTTTGTAGTGCTGTTATGCAGCATATGAGAGAACACTCGATCGCATTGTGGGCATCTTTGTACCCTTCTACAGCGAAATCAAGTCCGTCTTTGTGCTCTTTCTTGTTCTGACTCGTGCCAAAGTACGTGGATGTTTAAGTTGTACCGTCACTCGAATTGATTTTGTTCTAGGGCGCGGAGCCGTTGTTTCTTCACATTCTTCGTCCTCTCATCAAGCCTTACGCGGTTGTCGTAGATCCAACACTGGAGCTCACTCGCGATATTGGGGATTTCCTCTTCGCTCTCATGCGAGTTCCGCTGGATTACATCCTTTCCTTGTGTTGGTCCCCCTCCTGGCATACTGGGGAGCTAGATACAGCACTTGGCGAATCACCCTCAAACACCTGCATCAGCTCGGTGGGGTCAGGAAGCTCAACTCCTGCAAACAGCAACTCCTACGTCGCAACCCTGGTTAAACCTTATGCTGCTGTGCAAGCTCCTCGCGTGGAACACAAGCGCCCAGGATCCGTTCGCAGCACGACGGACAACCGACGACGCTCGAATCAGTCTACGATTGGTACTGTTCCTTCAAGGCTTTCCACTCGAGAAGGGAACTCAAAATCTGCATCTACCACGTTCCTTCTCCAGTACGGCGCCGAAGTTTCGTCACAAGACCCCTTTCGGTATTCTCAGACCTCACCCAGGCATAGCAGGCACCAGGGATGGTATCCCCCTGCTTCTGCTTACGACAACGCGAACGGGGATTTTCTAACATCGAGTCAGGAATTAGGTGTCATGTCCGCCTCTACCCCTGACCTCGCACACGCTTCTCTTGGAACTGCCCCTGAGTACCACTCACCAGAATGGAGGACATACCCGGCATTCCCATCTGCATACCCGCCTACCCCATTACCTGCATCAACATCACTCCCTACGACGATGACTGGGAGAAGTTTAGACAGCGTCTATCACCGCCCCTTCGACGTCGCATACCCGCCTATCCCGGAAGATCCCGCCATTGAGGAGGGTTTTTGTGAGTCGCTTGGGCCGCAGCGCGAGAGTAACCCCAGCTCCGCTTGTAGCACAGGCGACGATACCACTTTGCAATCTGGGGTGTGTGATCACCAAGGCACCGTGTCCCAGGAACGGGTTGATGATACTACTTGTGATGGCAGCGAAGATGACAGTCAAGCAGGTTTAAGCGAGGATAACTTCAACGCGACGTTGAGGACTCCTTATCGTTCCTTGCCACCCGCAGAAGACGTGTATTCCGGCGCAGATTCGTCTGTCGATAGTTTGACCAGCGCTCTGACAACCACAGACAATGCATCCTCTCTACGAACGAGAACATCATCAGAGTCTCTGAGCTCCGGCTCGTCATCGGTTGCTGGCCAGAAACGCTCCTATCCGGCCATTCACGGAAAAGCTCGGACTACTCGAGTGCCTCACTCCCGAAACACCACCTTGCGTGGCAGACCTACCCCTGCTCCCGTGCTTCAAGATCCCTTACAGTCAAGTGCAAGTAACACAGCAGATGAAAACGACAGTGAATGTAGCGACGACAGTGGGGTTGGGGCCAAAAGACGAAGGGTGCTTGCACCCTCCCAACGCGCAGTGACCCTGCGACCGGTTGCAAGGGGAACAGGAAACACACGCAAAGCTACCCTTCCCACCCGTGGTGCTTCGTCCGCCCGTGGCCGGGTTATCTCCCGGATGATGCCTCGTAGCAGGGGGGGACCTGCCAGCACAGCCGGCTCGTCGACTGTACGGGGGAGGGGGGCAACGCCTGCGTTGCGTCAAGCTTCGCGAGGAGAGGCACAGGGGGCTTTCAAAATGTCTAGCACTTCGTCGTCCCAGTCTGACACTTTGAGAGGAAAGGCACATTAGGACGATCTTCTCTCTAGTTGGAAACGAATTGGTACCGCGTTCCAGCACTCATTGTATACTACCCCGCATCCTTGTTATCACACTGCATATATATTATATAACCGTTTGTGAATATCGATGGTGCGTCACTCCATGTTTTCTTTTGTGTTGACAAGAAAAAATTGCTGTGAAAACTTGAACGACCACGATACCAACCCTAATGGCGGGACACCTTGGCACAAACACCACGCGACGCACAGGTGAACTTCAACAACACCTCCGGCAGTAGTTTACCCTCACCCGCTCATCCTCGCACAACGTTTTGGCTCGGCGTTTATAATACATAGACCGAGTGGGCTGGTCGGGTATGCTTGCTCTTTGGCTTCATGACAGGATCGGTCGCACCTAGTTCCGCCGTTTGGCCTCTTCGATACGATGGACCATCAGTTGGAGTTGAGTAGTATCCGGATATCTTGAATGGAGCTCACCGGAGCCTTGGCTAGGCACCTCAATCGATGTAACCTCTTCTAGTTCTACGACGCCTGCGACACTGCTTTGTGTAGGTTGCCGCCATACTCCCCCTGGGCTACTACAAGCATAGTCTGTCTCCAAAAATCTGATTCCAAGAGCACCTCGCCACCGCCTTGTTGCAGCTTACCGCGCCTGGTATGTGATCATTGGGGATGGTTTAGCTTTTTCGTAACTGAAATCGGTCATGAGGTGGTCAACATCTACCACGACGTGTGCGGGCAATAATCACTGCCACGAAATGCGTTTGCCTCGAGGCTTGCTCCGCAAGCGATCACCGTAGGCTATTCGTGACGGCGTCTGCATTTCCGATGTTGTAAGTGCGCCCACAAAACCAACAGAGACGCTCATGAAAGCCTGTACAAGTTGCACAGCAATTATCCTTCATTTGCCTAATTAGTCATGACCCGTCAGCGACATCTGCACTTCAGCCAGTCGCAGGACCAAAGTTTTGTTCGCCGATAACCACGTTTTACTGGTGTCATGGAAGGTTCTCCTCTCAACATGCGGATGGGTATAACGTAGAAGGCCCACTGAGGGCTGTTCAACTCTCGACAGACACGTGCCTGCTCGCCTTTATAACCTCTTCATCGAATCACCCCAGATGCCTGAAGTTACCGTCGAAGGAACACAGTATACCATTCGGTGTATCATACTACTTTCCATCGACTTCATGGTTCATGGTAGGGTGATTGGCAATGAGCTTCGGGACGTCCCGCCGGAACGTGTAAGTAATCATATCTCTGGGTCACCACGGTATTTACTTCCAGGTCGCAAGCTCCCAGTCTGGGGACAACGGTGGTTTAGGCCTGGTCGCGCTCTTGGCCCTAGTCAATACTCCATGCGTACATTCTATGTCGCTGGGATGATTGAGGCGGAACCTGTGATGACACAGTTCGAGCTGGCGATCGCAGAGGAAGATGACGAAGATGACGAAGATTCTTCGTCGAGCTACCTTCCCAGCCCCTTCCTCGTCTCTCCATTATACAATCAGGCACATTCTACTGAGGTAATACCTTCTTACTCCGACTTTTCCTCGCTTCGGGTTCACAACCCGTCAGTGCATCGCCACCAAAGCGTTCCCACAACTCCAACATCGTCGGGACGGGCCAGCCACGCTCTGCACTCGAATAGCGTGAATTTGCTCGCGTCACAGAACGTCGTACATCCAAGTGCGATGTTGCTTCCAAGACATCCCGAGCACCCAGACACGCCATGTAATGTGTCGGGGTCTTTCATGGCTCCGCCGGCCCTGCATTCTGCTCTGCCAGTGCAGGGCTCCTACGTTTCTTCCAGGCATGATCTCACTCCCGGGCATGTCAACTTCCACTCGACAAACATGCAGCACCTCTCGAACCCCTCCTATAGGAACTACCTCCCAAGTGGACAATATCAGTTACAACAACCCCTATCTCCACGTCGTGGCCCCCCACGAGTTACCACAGTGCATGAACAGCAGTTGGCACAGTTCTCCCAATCAAATCGGTCACCGCACTACGCCAGTGAATACTTGACTCCGTTACTACAGGTTGACAACCAGACTGTGCCCCTGCCCACCCCAATGACATCCACTTCTCATGATCTCACTCTCGCTTTACCCCAACAAAATGTTGGGTCTGGTTCGTTGTGGAACAACCACGCGAATATGCTCGCTATCGAGCAGCGACCCAATCAGGCCTCTATCTGGCACACCCCTCCAGAAAATACCACGCCCGGGTGGCCATCGAGTTCCACTGCTGAATACCCCACCTTCCCGGAGGTTGCAGCGACGCGATTCATTGGGTTATGCCCACCAGCTCCTGAGGATTTCTGGAGCATGTCTCCAGAGTGCCCCAGGAACCCGTCCCCTCTTGAGGAGCCACTCATAACCTTCGCCCATCCCCGTATCGAGCGCAGTGTTCTGTTCGACTCTGCGCAGTCGTATCACAGACCCGGGGGCAGTCGCCCAGCCGGACGATTGGATGATGGTAATCATTATATGAATATATGTTAAACATTATCACGCTCTTGCATTTCCTCTTCTCCATGCTTTCGTTTGCTTGATGTCGTATTGTACGTTCCATGTCCATGTTATTCTTCTGTTGTCATACCCTTCTTTGCCGCGTTGGCAGTCACCTTGTAGCCCCCGGACCAGATGGCAGCGTCCTGGTTGCACCGTTGTTGGAAAAACAAATTAATTACCCACCACACATATGCGGGCACTGTTACATACATTTATTTGACTCTCCACGTAAATATCTTATCCAGTAGTCGTTCTCCCATAACCAGTCTTCCCCAACTAAATATGTAAACACTGCGATACACCGCCCAACCTCTGCAACGCCTCCTTGCACCAACCGACAGTCAGGTAGTACTCAGTGCATACTCAGCACTAGTCACTAGGGATCTCGAGATACGACCTAGTGCACGAACCGTAGCTAAGCTATATGCCTTCATGACCGAAGGCTGCATACGCCAACCGTAAAATTACTGCCTGCTCTTATCACTGTTTTCGAATTCCTTGTCCATCGGAGCGTCAACTTGCTGGACCCTGTATTTGCCGTCATTTCCTCACGACGCGTCGTAAAGTAACCGCAATGTCTTCGCAAATACAGCCCTCCTCACAGCCCAGCGCCAACCCCGACACTCCCCCTCCTGCGTACTCAATCCGTGTACCGGATTTACAGCAAGGCCCACCGTCTTCCCAACATTCACCGACGGATACGACGCCTGGACATCTTCCTAATAGGGCCCAGTCTCTCTTCAGCTCGAGCTCTGGCCCTCACTTTGCACCCCCGCCGCACTTTGGGCCCACCCCACTGATGCAGTCTCAGCCAACTCTAGGGTTGCTGCCGTACTATGATCCACGTTCACCATATGCCATAGAAGCGGCGACGTCGAGAGCCCGTTGGAGGTTCATCGGTGCTTCGTTGTGGGCAGTCTGCTTGATTGGCTGTTTGCTTCTGGTCGCGGGCTATGGGGGGCTACGGGACATATAAACGCGTGTTTGCAGCGTGTAGGGTTTCGCAGTGGACGGGTAGGTGACTACTCGCCAAGAATGCAGATACGTTCTGATTTCCTGTGACTTACCACATCTTTATTTCGGGGTTGTAGCATGAACGCCTTGTGAACCTCAGCACCTCCGCCAAGTCAGTCGTGTACACTCAACGGTCCTTTGCTACTAGTAGTGTGATAACATATCAACATATGATCTTCTTCTCTGATCCTGATACATGCTTGGACTGTAGTAATTTATGTAGTTGTCTTGCAGTCATATCCTCACTGTAGATTTAATACATGGCGCTGGAATTCTGTGTGTATAATTGGCACACTTGCGTCGATGCTCCAAGCTTGAAGCTTTGAAGGACAAATTGTATAATGTTGAAGTCGAGCGGGAACTCGGTACCTTCAAGTCCACCGTACGGCTCGGCGCGATGAAGTGATGTGTACTTGGTACACTGGCACGTTGGTATCTGTCAGAACCTAGACAAGTCGATCCGGGGAGAGGTTGATTCTGGAATCCCAGCTTCACGCAGGCTTCTCGAAAGGCATAGGAATCTGGACTCTCGCTGTTCCCTGCGCTAATAGCGTTGAAAACTAGGGGATGAGCGGCGCTGGCGCCGCCCATAGTCATGAGTGAAATTCATCCGCGTTTTCTGATGAAATGGTCTGTGAGTATTCATAGTAGCACTGAGGTTCTCCGGGGAGAGAAAGCATACGGTCGTTAAATACGGCGACGGGAGCGGGTGCGCCGAGATCCTGGTGAAAGAGGTCTGTCAGCAAACTGGAGAGGGGGACACTAGACTCGCCGGGTCTTTTTTGAAATTTTACACGCGACATGTTGAGGAGTTAAACAATGCAAGAGTTTGACAAGTCAAGTTATACCTCTAGACCGATACAATACAGGACGCGCAAGGAAAGCAGGTTCCACCATGTTGTTCCTCAAAGTACCTGTGGAACTGCTAGAAGTTTGCTTTGGGTCAGTACAAAACACGTGCATGGGAAGTGCACTCGACAAACAGTCGTGTGTGATGGTGAACTACGTGGTGGAGATGAGTGCCTGTAGGCGGAGATATTGACAAGGCCAAGCCACCATGCGTCGAAGTACTGGTAATGTTCTGATGCTGGACAGCATCGTGCACCATCATGTATGACGCGAACGCCCTATCAGAGAAAGCGTAAAAGGTAACACCACAACGGCGCTACCATACTATAGAAAGGCAAGGAGTGGTGATTTTGAATGCCCCGCCTCACCTTCGGTCATCGGGGGTGAGGGGGGGTTGAACATTCGTGATGGGGAAGAAGGTTCCAGTTGGTAGGTCCATCAGGATATCTTGTCGTCGACAAATTTGACAATCAGTTGATTACTCAGTGGGGGGTCTCAACACCACCCATATATAATAGGCGTCACGTATTCTGTCGGAATTCAGTGAAAATGAAGACCTCAAAGGGGATCGCATTGTGGCCTGTGCCTCACGCTTTCACTTTCACTTTTTATTTGTTGGCAGCGGCTAACGAGACTCTCGCACAGTTTTCGACGCCCTCCGATTTCACTCGACGTCAACGCGGACTGAGTATTGTTTTCAAACAATGCATTCGTCGTCCATGGCGGATGCATTGTCCAGTGCGCTCGAGGCTTCCATTGAGCGCAGTGCAGACTTAGTGCGAACAATGGAGGGTTCGAGCGTGGGAGTGAGATTAAGGTTAGGGTCCGTGCGTGAGAAATGGCGTGACTTGTGTGACCCAAATATTGGAGTTTGTTGAATTTTTTTCGGTCGATTTCTCTGTCGGCCCCGCGCGCTTCCTTTTCCTTCACACTTTGACAACTCGATCGCGGTAGACAGCCACAGCGAACAAACACCCTTCGTCACCGTGTCGAACGACTAGCTCAGCCTGCTGCTCGTCGTCTGCTTTGTCTTCTGGTGCTCTTTTTCCTCTCACTCGTCCATTCGGTGTCAAGCAAGCGTTTATTTATCCAATCCCACGCGTCGCGCACGTCGTCTGTCGTTGCCCACTACTTTCGTCGCCGTCGCCGTCGTTAGGGATCGCCTCCGCACCATCCAACGATATATTCCATTCTCACTCCCTCCATTGTAACCCTATCAACAGTCCCTGTCTTTGCGCTACCTCCTTCCACTACCCTCACTTTCTCCGGCTGTTGATGTTCAATTACCAGCCTATCACATAACTGCAACCATCTGTAATAAACCTCCACATTCTCAGCTCCTCCAATCTGGCGTCCTCAGCTTCTATCTCGTCGACCAGCCAGCCTCAGCCTCTTGAAGAAGACCTTATTAATCGCTCTCTGCTAGACTCGCTTGACGCTCAAGGTGACGCAGAGCCTATTCATCTCTCTCCGCAGCAGCAGTTCGCCATGTCCCAGTCCGCTTCTAACACGGATTCTGGTGCTCCTTCTCCCGAAGCTCAATTCCGTATCCCAGCGATGAATCGTTCCGATTCACCGTCCAACATCGACTATAACAACAATCATAACCACAACGATATCTTCCTTCGTTCGTCTCATCTTCCTCAGCATATCGACGGTAGCCATCATCAGCATCAGAACTCAGAGTCGCTATTCGCTCAGGGCGGGAGTCACTCCATGTATAACAGTACCAATAATTTCCACCTTCTACCCGATTATCTTTCCGACTCGGATAATCTCTCCTTGAAGCAGCAACCGCCAGGGAGCAAGTCTCCAAGCGAATTCGGAACGGGACCTTTCAGATCGTCGTTCGGCGCCTATAACGGAGTCAGCAGTGCCCATGCTCTCAACGCTAGTTCAGGCAATGCACCTCCCAGCTCCTTCCGTATGCGACAAACTAACGGACCCTCCACGACCTCCCAATCATTTGGCGGCGCTTCCGAGGGTTTTGCCGGTCACCAGCCTCTGGGTATCCAGCACCAGCTTTCTCAGCAGTCCCAGCAAGGGGGGTCCATACCTTCTGGGTTCGAGTCACGAGGGATTGACTTTGGAAGCAGCCCTCCTTTGGGCGGCAAAGTGTCTCAGCAATTTGCCCTAGACCCTTTCTTGCAGTCGCAGATGCACGATTCCTTCCACCCACTTACCCACAGTAATTCTAACGCTCAAGTACAATATCTTAACGGTATGCACCTTCAAAGTCAGACGCCGTACGGTCCTCATCTTCACACCAATGGAGGTGTTAACGGAGGTGCCACCGGCAGTGGCAGAGGTCTTGGCAGCACGGGGCAGATGAATGTTACTGAACCTCAAGGTGGAAATGGTCAGCAAGAGGAGATATCGACCATTTTTGTTGTCGGCTTCCCTGATGATATGCAGGTTGGCATTTAAATTGACTACTTTCCAACGGAAGCTGATGTTGATTGTGATAGGAACGCGAGTTCCAAAACATGTTCACGTTCTCTTCGGGCTTTGAGGCTGCGACACTCAAGATTCCAAACAAGGAGTATACCGCTTATGGGTCGTCAGGTGGCACTCCTTCTGCGCTTCCCTTGCGCGGCAGCTCCTCATACTCTTCATACCTTAATTCAGGTCCAAATGACCCATATAACATCGTCACTGTCAACCAAGGTGGCGTGCTCGTGGACAACGGGCGGGATGGCCCAACTACCTCCTGGCCCCCTCTCGCTATCCCGCTCTCCGAAGAATCAGGGCATTACCAAGGTCCAGGTGGGCTAGCAGGACAACCCCCTCGTAAGCAAATCATTGGGTTCGCCAAGTTCCGCACTCGTCAAGAAGCTCTGGAAGCAAGGGATACGCTTCAAGGTCGCCGTGTTGACATCGAAAAGGGCGCGGTACTAAAGGCGGAGATGGCGAAGAAGAACCTTCACACAAAGCGCGGTGTCGGCATCGGCAGCACCGGATCAAGCAGCGGTAGTGTCTCTCTTGGTAATAGTCTCGCTGGGCTGAACGGAGGTGTTGGTGGTCTCGGTGGATTGGGAAGCCTTGCCGTCACTCCTGACACGCTTGCTGGACTCGCGGCCGGGCTCAATCTGAACTCCCTTGCCTCTTTGGGTAGGGGCGATTCTCTTGCCGCGCGTGAAAGGGAGCTCAATGCGCTGGGCGCAATGGGTTACAGTAACATCAGTAGCGGATGGCGGGAGGGAAGACTCGGAGATAGTAGCGAGGAGGAACGAGAAAGAGATCGTGACCGAGATCGCGAAAGGAGGAGAGAAGCACTGGGTGCTATGGGTCTCAATCTTGGAATGGGCATCAGTCGCGGGGCTCGAGAACGCGCCCTTGCTGACGAAGAAGAGCGGGAGAGATTGAGAAGGAAGGACTTGAAGGCATCTCAGAGCGATCAAGCGCGAGTGCTGTCAGGGAATCCCGTTGCGTATGATGCCTTCCATTCTGTCTCACCTCTTTCCAGGAACTCACAGAGTGGCCTCCTGTCCCCTGCTGGTGGCCCTTCCAGTGCCGCGGGCACTGGTGAAGGTGGAACCTCGAGCCCCAATTCCATACTTGGCAATGGGTATGGTGGGATCATTGCTCAGACTTCTGGCCGAGATGAGGTTGGACAACGCGAAGTAGCGGTCGGTCCCTGGGATCAACCTTCTACCCGCGACCGCGACACTGTCGGATACTCTGGTCTTTCATCGTTCTATGTGGCACGCCAGGGCCCAATCATTCCCAGGCCGCCTTCGTCTCGGGCCAAGTCTCCTCCTAAACCTACCACGACTTTCTCCCCCTCAGCGAATGAGGAGGAGGGGATGCTTCCGCCTCTCCGTTCCGGCGCCCTACGATCAATGCAATCCTTCGCTTCCGCCATCGACGAACCAGTTCATGTCCAGGTCACTCGTCCGTCGGCACCACCCTCGAGTTCTACGTCGAGTGCAGGAGGTGGTCCAGAAGCTCCACCCCCACTCGTGGTCAGTACAAGCGCACGAGTCAGCACTGGAAATACGTCACCACAGCTACCATCGCCTGCATCGCATGCTGGCTCTGCTGCCAGTTCGTCTGGTGGTGGACATGCGACCAGCTCTTCAAGCGGTGGAACACCCAACGTTATTGGCGGGACGGGCCCAAGGAACCCTCTCGTTGACCAAAACCCTCCAATTAACACACTTTACGTTGGAAATCTCCCTGCGGGTGCTGTAGGCGGAGGTTACCCTGCAAATTACCTGGAGGACAGCCTTAGGGAGTTGTTCTCTCGACGTCCTGGGTATCGCAAACTATGTTTCAGGCAGAAGAGTAACGGACCAATGTGCTTTGTTGAGGTATGTTTATGTGTCTTTCTGTCCCTTTCGATGCTCACCCACCCGTATTTGAAGTTCGAGGACGTGCAATATGCTACGAAGACTTTGAACGAGCTCTATGGCAACACTCTTGGCGGCTTGGTCAAGAATGGTGGGATCCGTCTGTCCTACAGCAAGAATCCCCTCGGTGTGCGAACCCCGACCAGTGCAGGCACCGGATCGTCGTTGCAACAACAACAGCAAAGCAATGGGCAATCTGGTGTCACCTCTTCCTTCCCCGCGGAAGCATTCCAATCCCGCCAAGGCTTTGATGGAGATTCTGGGACGATCGGTATTAGACGCGACAGCTCGACCGCAACCTCACCTCCACCCCCCGCCTTCGGAGGATATGCACGTTCGCCACCACCACCTAGGTTCTTTTCCCCGCCCCCGCCCTCGGGTAGCTTCGGCATAACGCCCTCGACTTCTCCCACAAACGGAACCGCTCTCCCCCGTGGGTCTCATGCATTTGGTATTTCTCTTGGCGCTAGTGGAGGGGGAACGAACTTCTCACCATTTGGCTTGCCACTCTCTTCTCCCCCAGCTCAGTCGAGCGCCCTTCCTCTTTCGCATTCTACGATACCCGATCATCCTAGCGCAGACACCCTCCTGCCTCATGGTCAATCTCAGCATTTCCCCCATCGTGCTTTGTCCCCTCCGTCTTCTAATTTAGAGGCCGCCAGGGCCGGTTAAAGGGATGGTTTCTAAAGTCCCTCTATATTTCCCAACAACAAGCATGCAAGCATCTACAGCAAACATCTGCACGTTCTATATATATCTGTACTTACCACCAACATGACATGTTTGACATCCAACTCCTCATCCCAAGTTTTCCACCTTTGAACCGCATCCACTTCGCAGACCACCAGGCCATTCTATATTATTTACTTCTTTCCCTTGTCTCTGAGTTCCGCAAACATTAATCGCACTCCCATCGTTCATCTCATTTTTTTTTTCAAACAATGATATGTTTAGTTCTCTCCTCTGTTTCACGTTTGTGCCCACACCCCAACCTATTCCTATTGCTCATACGAAACCCGTGCTGGTATCTCCATTACATTACTTACTACAACTTCTTTTGTTGTTTTACTTGGAAGTTTGTATACAAATTCTCGTTCTTGCGGGCGCTTTTGCATATCTTCGTGCTTTTCTTCACTCCCTACCGTTTAGCTTCTGTAATGTCCTTGCACGGTTTCGTCCACTCTGACTTGGGTTCACTTTTTCTTCGTTCCTCTGCCTTCGCATATGCGTTGGTACGCTAGCCCAGTCATCCGTCATGTATAGTATGCTTGCTTCAAATGATTTACTTTCCTTCGTGTTACTAGAGCCTGGGTCGAATGACAATCATTGATATTGTGGGTTTCTCTTGGTTTTTTTTCCCGCAGATATGCGGGCTGCATTCTTACTAACTTATTAGTTTGTTGGAGATATCGTAGATACCGATACAGCTCGATGAAAGATATTTCGTGTCCAAGCAGCACGACGCAGCAGGAGCCAACCCGGGCTCAACCCTATCCTGTGCAACCCTTGTCCATCTGCCCACCCTCCTGCCATTACCTCCCAGCGCTCTCAGCCCACTCCCGACTTCCCATCTGCACGAGCCTCGAACAAGCCCGCGCAAACGCAAACACCTCTTCCTCGCCTGTAAACATGGAGCTGGCACCCACCACCTCAGGGGGTAGACCCTGTCAAATTCAAAGGTGAGTATGGTGGAAGGTGGTTTTCGAGGGTGTGGAGGACATCCACGAAGGCGGTGGTGCGAAGTGAAGAACCGAGACTCGCAGAATGATATATACGTAAACGGGGAAACTAGGGGAGGGGTCAAGATAAAATGGAACATGGGCTCACCAAATCATCCATGACGCTCCTCATATGATCTGAGATGTCGCCCTTTGAGTTCCCCTCGTCTGAAAAGACTTGCTGGATGGGTACTTCGGAGGAGATGAAGAGTTTCGTCTGCGAATGTGTAGGAGTAGAGCATGAGCGAGCGAGCGAGGGGGCAAGCGAGGTGAAGAGAATGCATACCCTGGACTCGTAACACGCGTCAATGAATGTGATGAATCTCCTTGCCTACAAAAGACGACTAGTCAGCCGTCCCCATCGTCCAAGAGAAATGGCCACTAAAAAGACGAAGAAGACAGAAAGAAGACCTACAACATCCTTCCTCGCCACCCCCATTTTCTTCACATCTGTCACAAACACCGTTCCAAACGTCTTCGTAATCTCCAAGTAGTCAGCTGCGCTCAAGGGTCGATCACAAAGCTCGGCGAAAGTAAACCTTGCTACGCGGGAAGTGGAGAGGGGGATATGGAGGGTGCGACCGAATGTGGTTATGGGGCGGTTGGCGACGACGGGGTCTGAGTTGAGCGCGGATGTCGATGAGGTGAGAGAGTCGAAAATCTTGTTTATTTCAACTTGATTTTCGGGTGTTAGGGGGTGGTAGTAGACGTGTGAGAGTGCACGGGGTATACGTCTATAATCTGTTCATTCATGACGTACAGTTAGCGATGGAGAACATCGCAGACACGCAACGGGAGGTGACAGAAGCAGGAGATGAAGACGAGGGAGGGCTCACCCGTTCCAGAATCTAGATCCGTCACTTGGAAATGTGTCGTGAGGAGTTCTATGGCGGGTATGAAGCTCGACCTCTGGATGCCGTTCTTGTATAGTTCTACGGGGTGTCGACTACAGTCGGTGTGAGATTCCAGTGCCAAGGACATGGAAGGCAAGCTCACTTGCTAGTTATAACACAGACGACACCAAATTTCAACAGTCCCTCGAGGAGTCTCCTCAGAATCATAGCATCCGCAATGTCCGTCACCTGAAACTCATCAAAACAAAGAATGTACGCCTCCCTGGCCAGATCCCTCGCGACAGGAGCAATCGGGTCACCTCCGTCGCCACCGCCTACACTTGCGCCTCCGCCGCCGCCGATGAGACCCATGGCAAGTTTTGCAGCGTGGACACGCTTATGCACGTCGATCATGAAGGCGTGAAAGTGAATGCGGCGTTTGCGGGTTATGGATGGTGGCAAGGAGTGGAAGAAGAGATCCATGAGCATTGTTTTGCCTGTTCCGACATCACCATAAAGGTATAGGCCCTTGGGGGCATCTGGTGGAGGTGATGCCGGTTCCGGTGATTGGCGGGTGAATAGGCGGGTGAGCAAAGACGAGGACGTGAGTGGGGAAGAGGGAGGTACCGGGGGGGGAGTATAAGAGAGGAGCTGTGAGTGGAATAACTGAAGGTGCTCGATGATGCGGCGTTGGTGCGGATCTGGGCAGAGAGTGCCTGTCGATACCTGAAAGTCATATTCCTCAAGCGGAGAGCGCGTTGCGGGCGGGCGAGGTTGAGAATGAGTAAACGCGGAGGTGGTGGCGTTGAGGATGGAGGAGCCTGCGAGTGCGTCGGCTGATTCAGAGGTTGTTCCCGCGAGCGTTGACTGATGCGCCTCGGTACGGGTGAGAGTGAGAGCTGGAGGCGTGTAGGTAGGTATTCGTCCTCGATGAGATCGAGAGAGGAGCCTGTGTACTACACTCGAACGAACGGGCACCCTCATCGTGCCAGCTAACGAGTAAGTTATTGAGAGAACAAGTTCGAGGGACCAGACGAGCACATGAAGATCAAGAGACAGCTGATGCTGTGCTGCCAGCGTGCTCCTATTTATTTATCTTTTTTGTTTTTATTTTCATAATTGCCTCGACTATGGAACAGAACGACGACGAGACATACATCCTCCTTGTACTCGCCGACTCGAATCTTCCAACTGGCGCGTTCGTAGCATCCTCTGGTCTCGAATCATACACCACACACGGCTTTCTCTCCCTCTCTCCCGCTACACCCACGTCCAACAGTCGCACAGAAGGTACCCTCGCATTCATACGCGACAGTCTACACACATATGCATATAGTGCACTAGCCTTCGTCTCTGGTGCTCATGCTCTTGTGGCCCCTTTCTCTCTGCCCCCCCCTCTTGACGAAGCGCTGGCGTCTCTCATATCTCTCGATGCACTATACGAATCTATGACCCTCAATCACGTCGCCCGACGTGCTTCTACCGCTCAGGGAGTCGCCCTCCTTGCCCTATACACCAAGGCTTTCGCGACCTCAGCATCTGCCTCTGCTTCCCGCCCCGAGTCGCTATCAGTAGCCTCGTTAGTCGATAAGCTCAAGTTAGCCATACGACGTGGCGAGACACATGGCCATCTCCCTCTCTGCTGGGGTGTGCTGACAGGCGCCCTCGGTCTTTCGCTTGGTGCGCTATCCCCTGTTGTTCTGTCCTTGGCCCTCCTTTCTCATTTATATGCCCAGCACGCGCCCAGCACCTCGCTCTCTTCCTCCATGCCCGCTCCCTTCTCTCAGCTGCTGTACGTATGAACACGGTTGGTCCTTATCTCGCACAGCAGATCTTGTTGCGTGACGTACGCCCCATCGTCGAAGGTCTTGTGAGCCAATGCGGCAGTCTCAGAACTGGGACCGTCGCTAATGAACGTGAATCGTCGATACCTGACCACGGGCATGCCGCAACATCTCCAGAGGTAGACAGAGACGAATTGGGTTATCTAAACGGTCCAGCTACCACGTGGCCCCTTGGTGAAATCATTGCGACAAGACACGATCTACAACATTCGAGGATGTTCAACAGCTAGTATCGATCTTCCCCTCCGCCTACGCAACGTCAGCCCCTCCCGCCGCGTTGCATTTTCATTTTGAAGTACACATCTCGTCCCACACTCATGCTCCGCCAACCAACGCCAACCTCCCTGCAACCTCCGCTTGCCCCCTCACCAAATTCGCCAAATAGCTGACCATAACCCCGTCTTGCATCGCCGTCGCCCATGCACCTTCTTCGTCCGGTGCTGCACCCAGCGCCTTCCACAAGTACTTCCCAAGCGCCGGATCAGGGGGAACCTCACCGCGAAGGATCGATTGGACGTGTGAGAGTACACGGTTAAGCAAGGTGGAGGTGTTGAGGAGAGCCGTGTGCAGAGCCGGGAGGGTGGACGTGGGCAGGGGGGTGTTGGTTGGGTTGGGGGAGGATATGAGATCGACTGTGAGGAGAGACGTCAGCGAGTAGAGAAGGGAGACAGCAATAGGACCTACGTCCTGCACGTTCCAACTCGTTGAATTTTAGTTCGCAGGAGATCGGTACAAAGACACAATTCTCTGCTTTAGGGTATACGCCTACTGGCGAGCTGTATTATAGACCCATCGCCGATCATCAGTAAGAAAAGAAACAAATCGAGAACGAGGCATTCAGACGACAACTCACCTGACATACGCCCTCACGCCGGCCCCAACACCCTCCTCTGTCCCCGTATCAAGTGCGACGTGCACGGCTGAGAACGGTGCAGTCTCCTGCTCGTAAAAGTTCTGGATGAGCGCGGAATAAGTGCCTAGTCCTCCTTGGCCGCCCTCGCTGGTCCCGGTAGCGTACCATCCCACGATACTCAGGCCCTCTTTTCCCTGCCCGATGCCCCCCGCCATGGAAGAGGCAGACTCGCCCCGACCCCTCAAAAACATCTCATACATCGCACGGTGGTAGTCCATGTCCACAGCGACCCGTTCTGCCTCCTCCAGATGGAGCACCGCAAATGCATGGGTGACATTGACGATGGTGGGGGAAGCTGGTGTGGAGGGGTGCGAGGAGGTGGTGCGTGTGCCGATGAGTGTGCCGATGACGCGGTGTTGGTCGTCTGTGCGCCGGAGGAAGTGGTCGAGGATAGAGAGGAGGGCAGTGGGGTGGATGGTTAGAGCTGTGGGACGTGAGCTGTGGGGTGCGAGGAAGGGGTGAGGGCAGGTGAGGAGACGGGGAGGGGGACTTACGGTTTGGCAGCATTTTGGGCCTGAGGTGTATTTTGGAGGAAGATCCCTGATGATGAAGGTCCGAGAGGCATCTTGTCGTTTTCTTGTATCCTTGAAGAATAACGTCAGGCTGGCACTAATCACAAAATGTCGGGCGGAGTTGGAAATCTGTCTCTAGTCACTCTACCACCGTTGTCATTTGAAACCTCCGCCAAAAAAAATGCCTTCCGACGAGACAAAGGTGTGTGCTCTGTAGGAAATAGAGGGAGGAGGGAGGCTGACAACTCGCCGCACATTAAAGGAACGCATAGTGAAAGTCGTCGAGCTCGGTCGTGTAAGTTTCTTCAACCCCACAACTCCCTTCTGCCTGACATCCTAACACAGACCCTCGTTCACTACGGGTGGATACCGATGATTATCTACATTGGGTACACGAGGAGTACGCCCCAGCCTATGTTTATCAAGTGCGTCTCTTTTTAGCTTCCCTCATTATCCATTCCTCTCATCCTCACCCTCCCTCCGTACTGACCAATCCCCCGCAGACTCATAAGTCCATTGGCTTAAGAGGACGGCGACCCAGTAGACTTGCCTGACGCTCGGGCGCCCGGTTTTGGTTTTTGTCCACACACATGCAACGATGTATATTATAATCCTCCACCTAGACCCTCTGAAAAGCATCGCGCACTTGTCACCACTCTCTCCTCGCAACTTGGCTCATCCTTTTTCGCACCTCCCATGAAACGCGTACGTGTGCGTGGGTCCGATATAGGCGTGAGATCTGTCAGAGGTGACACCACTCGGGTTGTTGGTCCTGAGTATCGTGTACTGACTGCTGCACTTTCGCATCCGACTTGGGGGTGCATGTCCTCTAAAGAATATTACTGGTTCGTCTTCTCCCCCCCGTCCGTTTTCTCCCCCTCCCCGAGTTTCCAGCGCAACGATTTAATTACCGTGGTGGCCCTCCTCCGCATTCACCCTACCTTAAGAAAGTAGGGTGGGTGTCGCTGGGGGCCCTGACAAACCCCGCTTGTATAACCGCCTTTTTGGCTGGTTGGAGGCCGGTGTAGAATGTGGATGGTCAAGGCCAGATATGAGCGTAATGACTCGTATAAAATACGCTTTTTTTTTCCTCCTGCCTGTGATGTATTGCAAGTGTTTGATACTCAAAGTTTTCCCTCCAGGTCTGACAATGCGTGAATGCAACAAAAAAAATTAACATATCACGGCATCACAACTAGCCAACTACTACGCCCAAAGCGTGTCTCGATTATAAATACACCCTCCTCAGTTCCCCTGCGCCAGTGATGCGTTGACACATGGGACAGAGTTTTGTAGCGCCCAGACACCGCAGCCAACACGTTGAGCAGCAGGTGTGCCAACAGCCAGTTGATACTGTAGGATCGACGTAGAGGGAGAGACAGATGCGGCAGGTCGGGGGTGCAGGCTATGCGAGAAAGGAGAGCAGTGTCAATGTCAGCGTTCCGTGTGAAGGACTGACGGTCCAGAGAGACGTACGATGGCGTTCAGTTTGGCTTCGAGAGCCGTTATTAGTGCAAGCTGGTCTCCCCGCGAACGGGCAGCTAGGATGGCAAGGTCGAGCTTGTCGGTGTCTGCGTCTGAGTATGTGGCGTCTTCAGGTTGAGATTGTGATCCGAGCGAATGTGATTGCGACCTCGATTCGGAGGCGGTTTTTTGTTTGCTCTCCCCGACCTCATCAGGGAGGATTGCCCGATCGTGGTTCGAGCGTTCCCCAATGTCCCCATCCCGATTCTTGTTGTCAGAGACGGCATCCACGTCTATACTCACGACCACTTCTTTGTGCGCGTCCAGCTCCACCCTAAGCACATCCGCTTCCCCAAACTGTGCGCCGCCAAAAATCGCCTCGTCCATCCCGTCGATGTCGATTTCGTCCTCCGTATCCAGCGTGAACGGACGTATGTGTATACCAGTCCCTCTCAGGCTCGCGTCCGTGATGACCCGCGTGCGAACGCTTCCCTCTCCTTCCTCGGCGGCTCCACCCCAGCCTGCGTCGACGTTCACGTTCACGTCCACATCCGCATCTTCGTCCCCTCGTAGGAGTCCGATCGTTCGCCCCCGCTCACGTTCGACCTGGGCGCGCGAGCTCTCATACGCGAGACACGCGTCCACGTGTGCATCAACGACGTCCCGATCCCCTCTGACTGGCTGGGAACACACGGGACACGTCACCCCTCCTCCCTCGCCCCCTTCAGCGCCGCTGCCGCCATATAACCCAGTAAGCCACATCGCCTCCTCCTTGGCGAGCTCTTTGAGCCGCGCGTGTCTTGCCTTTCGACGGCGCACAATGTGAGAGATGGTGCGTTCTATGGTGGCGGGTGTGGTGGTGTGGTTGGCGGGGAGGGCGAGGATAGGTGAGAAGGCAGAGGAGCGCATACGAGGGATGGGCTGGAGAGCAGTTAGAGACTGTCGGGCTTTCAGCGCTGAACGGCGTTTGGAGCTTGGACTGGCGTTGTGTGGAGCAGATGACAGAGGAGAGGATACAGATTTTTGCAGAAACGGATAAGGAGATGCATCCAGTGACAAACGAAAGCTTGAAGAAGGATCACTCACCCCTCTTCCAGCTCGTCAACTTCGGCGAGTGCCTGTGCATCCCCGACGTGTCTTGTGATGGCCTCTACGCGCTGCAGCTCAAGCTCGGCATGTGAAGCGAGGAGGCGGACGGGGATGACCTCAGAGCACACGGGACAAGGTCGTGTTTCAGCGCGTTTAGCTGGAATGATACGGGGGAGTTCAGTTGCAAACAGATGAAAACGATCAGACGCACGCACGTACGTTTCTTCACTGTAGGCGCTGGCACACACACAACTGGGGACATCGACTGTTCATTTGGTACTGGTGAGAGCGACGATGAAGACGCTCGCGATTGGAGTGTGTGTGCATCATCCTCCCTGGCGCGCTTCTTTCCCCTGCGAAGGAAATGATTTGAGAGGTGAGAATGGCCCCTAAGTCAATGGGGTGTCCCCTTCATAACTGGTGGGCAAAGATGAAAAATCGCACTTTGCAGAGCGCACGCAGTTCATCTGTCGCGTATGTCACCACGGAATATTTCACGCCAGGCTGGTAAATGAAGTAGTGTATTCAGTGAACGGCGTTGTGATGGAGAATGGGTGGATTGCATGGAGGGATTGTGGATGCAATGACATTTGCAGTTTTGGCAAGCGAACCTGGTACACGGCCACGTGACCATGCAGCCTTTCGAAATAGCGTCAGCTGGCTCCTGGACTCGATTACGATAGGCACCAACTGGGCTTGAAAGCTTTGATGCTCGTGTGTGATGGTGTTAGCGTGAGCGAAGGTATTTAAAACAATCTGGTGACTGACCAGCTCGTTTAGGAGGCAAGCCGTCAATAGACGAGTCTGGAACGTTTCAAGACGTTCTTTGGCCGGAGTTCAGACGGATGATAGAGTTCTTCGTTCGACATCGAACTAACGCGCGCCAAGTCAGACTAGGCCTTACTTCCCTCATCATCATCGATCTCGATCTTTGCGCCGATCCTGGCGCTTGCCCCACCTATCAGTACTCCGGGGTACCTTCAGTCGGGCTGGAGAAGACAAGACATTCACTTGGACGAGATGACCGTGCACTTTGACATGTGGGGTGAAGCAATTGCCGGGGACGTGAATCGACTTGGTAATGCCAATAATACATTGCAACTGCTTCATTCCTTCAAATTCCCAAAAAGAAAAGTGGAACTCCTCAGAACCCCGATAGCCCCTTTCCTTTGTCAACAACTGCACTTCCTCTCGTCGGGTTCATGGTGTTGGCCCCCCATGTGAATCCATCGCCTTGTTGTTCTTTTCCCTTCTCCAAGAGGATCTTCATTGCATCGATATCTTTGGATGTTCCAAAGATATTTTCGAGTTGTTGCTTGGAAGGACGACCGAGATACCCTTGGGCACCTTGTCCAGAGTGAAAGATTTCGAATGCTAGATATTTATTCGTGCGGACGCGTAGGAGCGTGGGTGAGACGGAAGCGCGCAGAGTTGAGTGAGGAAGACATTCTTACAATCAACGACTTCCGTTAGTGAGATCGTCCTAGAGAAGAGCAATCAGTTAAAGACACCAGCGAAAGAACTTGGCCATTTACGTGTCTGAAAGGCAACAGGTTGGCGATACATTTCGATAAAACGAGTCGCGGGAGACTCACCTCCAGCCTTCCATTTCTTGTACTATAATGCCCCAAGCAAGCACATCGAGATCAGGATCCATAAGATACGGAAAGATGTCTTACCTCTACAGGGTTCACAATCGCAAGGAACTCATCCGTCGATTGCGTATCAGGCTTGTACAGGACTTTTGTAACGTTCTTGGGTGGCATATCAACGGTTTGGGTTCGTCGATGAGTGAGGGGTAGTTGTGTAGTGACTGGCGAAAATACAGCTTATAGTATCGTAAGGAGAGTAAGCGTCGTGCAGGCCAAGATGAGATACAAGTTGGCCGATGTCTTAGTCGCTGGTGATGGGGGTTGTATTTCGATTTAGTCGGGTGGGTGGGATGGTGCGCTGAGCTCTTTTATACTCGCCAGACCACGCCACACCATCACCCCAATTGATGACGTCGGTCTCGTATTCGGACGGTTCTTCTCGGCTAGAATTCACTTGGACGTCACGGGGCAGTCACGCGACTCGCATTATCCGATTCCAACGCTCAAAGCAGTTGGTCAAAGCTTTCTTCATCGTTGCCCGGGAGTCAACTGAGCAAACACGAAGAACGAGAGACAAATCTACATAAAGACATGCCATGAATTCGAATCAGGGACCTGACCAGACTCGGACGCGCTTCAGGGAACATCAGACCACTCTCTCCCAGTCTATCGCAGTAGCTTTGCGCCGTCCAATCTGTGAGGTCAGATGTGTTAATGGAATAAGGGATGGCCTGGGCAAAGTACGGAAGATTACCATCAATTATTAGCTCAGATCAGGAAAACAGGCACAAGAGACAAGAAAACAGGAAAACAAGGACACAAACAAACAAAGGTCGTGAGATAAACCAATGAATGCTTACCTTCCGTGAGCGCACTGAAACGGAAAGATGGTGGTTGATAGTTGCTTCACCAACCGTTCGCATTGTTCGGGATCCAACGAATCATTGAACATAATCGCACCTGGAAAAACGACTCCATCTCGAGGACAACAGAGCTAGCAAAGCCTCACGGACCTCGACATGCCTTTGAATTGATCAGGTCAAGGAGTCCCCGTGGACACCACCGGAGGGCCTTGACCCATTGCATTTCTTTATCCGAATCCCCGAGATCATGTTGAGACGACGAGTTCCATACTCCAAGCTCTTGACTCTCCAAAGCACCAAGGTATCCCTTGATGAGTTCCTGCAACTCGTGACCTAACAGTAACTGTATCCTGATGTTAGCAAACTCACCATAGCCATCCTGTTTGCTACACACCTTTTCGCTCACAACCTCAGGAATGGCACTCACGAAGACCTGGGTATAACCAGCATTGCCGTCTGGTTCAGTATCAAGTTCCTGCGTAACCCCGACATCCTGCAAATTGCTGAATTGGAAGCCCCACGACTCGAATGTCTTTTGATAGGCCAAGACTTCTGAGAGTCGTGAAGCTTCTCGCTCAGTGAGTAGCACAGGTACTGGAGGCAACAACTGCTTCATTTCTACACCCCCGCTCCTTTCTTGATGACAAAGAAAGCCGTTGCAGATCTTCTTCAAGAATCGCTCGACACGGACACGCTCGTCCGCGGCGTGCTGATCTATTAGGATGAGCGTGTCCCCGTCTGCCGGAGGACCATCTTCTTCGCATGACACATTGACCCCAGCAGAACCACGTTCGAGACCAACGAGGCACGCAATAAACTTGCGGTCTACCTGACTGATAACTCTTGCGTTCTGCAGATCTTCTTTTCGGAAGCATATCTGGGACGCGGAAAAATTGGACATGCCGGGCTGGAGACACCAGCTGGAATCGACATGCTTGGTCAAGTGGCCAGTGTGACAGGCGTGATGAAGCCCGGAACACCCCCGCTGGTTGGGGTCCTGACTTACAGATAGGGGGAGCGAGGGTATCTTTGGCTCTTTTAGCGCAAAGGCTTCGTTGGCCTTCTTCACAGTTCAAGTGTCGTCGAACACAAGGGCACGAGAAACGCACCTCCAAGGCTTCCTGCAGCCAATTAGGCATTTCGTCTCCACTGACTGCGTCCTCAGACTCGTTTCCCTTGGTTATCAGGGACGCTCGGAGAGTTCGGCGCTGCGAGCTAACTTCAATTGGTTCATCTGCCCTCACGGCACGGGTGGCGGTCTGAGGACGAGAGTTTCCAGTTCGGTTGTCGATGATGAATGTTTCTCCAGTCACAGGATCTTTCCAGACTGTCTTCTGTGTGTTGGCATCAGGAGTGTCCCCCTGAGATATGTTTAGGTTTACACAATGATCGGTGAGGTGACAA
Organism: Paxillus rubicundulus Ve08.2h10; assembly: GCA_000827395.1. Lineage (NCBI taxonomy): Eukaryota > Fungi > Basidiomycota > Agaricomycetes > Boletales > Paxillaceae > Paxillus > Paxillus rubicundulus. Next base: position 76,571 of record KN824832.1, on the reverse strand, counting down.
TGTAAGGCACGTACTGGATATATGGACAACTCCGGAAATCCGATCCTGCTGGACTTGTATGGTATGCTTGATTTGAATGGAGACATTCTTGCGAGCTTTTGCTTCTTCCTAGGCGTGCCGTCCTCGGCATCGTCCTTTGTCCGCCCATCGGACGTAAAGTTGTGGCGAACCAGGAATTCCTGAATTGCGGTAGATAGGAAAGAAGTGACAACGTTTTTGTTCTGGTAAACGTTTCGGAAATCAACTGCATAGAACAGTCTGAAGGAACATGGTTGCCTACATCGAGCTGAACCGCAGACTTGGCAGGTTCGAGACAATTATCAATGTGTCGTACGGGAATGATCAAGTTGAGGACATAGATCGGTTTTTTCTCTCCTTTGCGAGGGGAACGACGAGCGGCTGGAAGGTATCGTGAGAGGCGTTCTGTGTCATAGTGGAGAAGCATACATGAGCGCAACCTCGTTTCACCGTCTTCGTCATATGCCTGCACGAAAACAACTGTTGAACGTAATTCCTGAGACCGAAGAGGTGTCGTACATGTTTCGCGAACGTGCTTGCAGCGAAGCGATTGTCGATTAACCGGTGAAGGTCACATAATGATAGGAGGTGTCTGTTGATGTCTGAATTGGGAACGATAAGCGTCTCAAACTAAGTATATGCCGCATGCGGGCTTACACAAAAATTGATATGACTGGAAATGTCAATAGGAGGCCGCCTTCAAGTAGGAATGGAAGAACTTGTACCTTTGTATGTGCTCCGACAAGTGAAATGAAACCCTCTATCTTGAGTTCTTCAGAAAAGGCGCCGATTTCTGCCACACACTTGGGAAAATAAGTCCCGTAACGATCGCGACAAAAAGGGGACAGCGAAAACAGGAAATATACTTACGCCAGTCAAGGCCCGTCCATAAAGATGTCGGAATGCCGCTAGGGTGGAGTGTGTCTTGGTTGGTTAGAAGTGTGACATGAGCAGGGAGTGCCAGAATCGGGTATATCGCCTACCTTTGGTATCTTGAGGATGTGCGATTTATAATTGTTACTGCTACCTTCTTTTGTTTTACTGGAATCCTGAAATGAGAAAGAGACATTCGGGAATACAAGCGCGTAAGCTTCGAGTTCTTGTCGAATCAGTTCGATGGTCTTGTTTGGTGAGGGATGAGATAGGCGACGAACTGGGACCTGTGAACTGGTCAGGATGTGTGAACGGCCACTGGAATTCCATGGCTGACACTGAAAAATGCATCACTGATCGATACGACGGTCCCAGGGGATTCTCTGCGCCATCGAATCGATGGACCTGAATATAGATGCTTGCCGGCCTGTAAAAAGCTCATATCATGCACACATCACGAAGCTGAAGAAAATACCTTGACAATTACAGACCAGTTTTCTCGAGATCTTGCCGTTCGAGATGAGATCTCCAAGCAACACAGATCCGCCATAGAAGACAAAGCTGCAGTATACGAATGAATGTGTGCCATGGGCTTGACATTACTTCGTTTTGAAATCACCTTCACCTCGAAAACCAAACGTGCAGACAGCTTCCAGTGAGGCAGGAGTGTACGCTTTCGAGGAATCTGCGAAGTAAAGTAAGACCTAAATGTTATGATGGATTATAGCTAGGGAACACACTGTACCGTCCGTACTCTGAATCTTGTCCGATCTTGCTCAGACCAGCTTTCGCAAAACCCGACCCATTGTCCATGACCCAACAGCTCCATTCGCCGCAGTCGACACCTATGTCAATCTGTGATGCACCAGCATCTATAGAGTTCTGCAAAAGCTCAGATATGATGCTAGATAGGGACGTAAGGATTTGTGTTGATCGTAGTTTTGAGCGTGTCTCCGCTGAGAGCTGCTTCATTGGTGACTGGTCCGCCATAGTCAGCAACTTCTAGGACAAGCAACCTCCTTCAGTGATACTGGAGAGCCTGATGAATATTGCTATTAAAGTTGCTAGATTTGCGGCAACGAGAGTGAGAGATACTTGTGACGGTGGACAGAACCTTTAACAGGATGTACATTGTGACGTAATGATGCAACAGAAAAGCGTTTGTTTGGCATCACCCTTGGAAATAAACAAGGTACAACATGCAGCCATCACATTCGGAAGACACCAAATCCTCTTCCTGACCCTTCCCAAGTTGTGGGACCACCAAGTCCCGCGTTACGTGTGCCCGAAAGTTTTCTAGCGGCAAGTGCAAGGCCCAATCCGACTACGTCACGCGTTTCTGTAGGTTGAATAATGCCGTCGTCCCATAAGCGAGCAGTCGAGTAGAGTGCCGTAGATTGCGCCTCTATGTCTGCTTTCAGAGTGGAATGCTGGCTTGGGTCCCTAGCAAAGAATATCGAACGATACACGAGAGATTATTGGAATAGTGCGAACCTCGAGACCGTTGTCATGACTTTTGAAAGCTGTCCCGACCCCATGACGGACACCTTCGCGTTCTAAGAACTATCGTCGATCCTTGGACCAAAAAGTCAACGTGGGACTCACAGGCCACATCCACAAGAAACGCGGCGAATACTAAACTCCTTGAGAATTTATGGGATAGAATGGATGCTGATCAGACAGCTTACCGCGCGTCCCGACATTCCTGCATGCGAGACAAGTCAGTCAGTCTCGTCGGTGATAGAACACGGAGAACATGATGATATTCACCGTAGTTTCCAGCGCCGAAACTGCCACCAACTATAACGGTTAACTTTGGCACATCTGCGCATGCAACGGCCCGAACCATCTTTGCTCCGTCCTTCGCGATACCTCCCCTTTCAGCTTTTGAACCCACCATGTAACCTGGACACCGTTCATAAAGATCCAGATATGAAGGCACTGAATAACTAACCCGTGACGTTAACAAGGAAAAGAAGGGGTATTTTCCGCTGCGAACAGAGCTGAATGAAGTGGGTAGCCTTCAATGCCGAAGGGGAGAAAAGGATGCCGTTGTTGGCAACGATACCGACTTCGTATCCATGGATATGTGCAAACCCCTGACAACGTCACGAGAAGCATTAGCACCACCATCGCATTGATCAATAGATCCCCTTACAGTAATTATGCTGGATCCATACTCCTTCTTGAATTCTCTGAATCGACTACCATCCACAATCCGGGCAACAACATCTCGCACATCAAACGTTTGCCGGAGATCAGTGCCGACAATGCCGTGCAGCTCAGATGCTGGGTATAATGGGTCTTCGGGCGAAACGGAAGGCTTGTTTTCTGTTAAGCATAATCACATAGCAGGGTGCGCCAAATGCTGACCTCTAGAGCTTGTCCTCCGGCAGCCCCCAAGTCACCAACGATGCCTCTGGCGATAGATATTGCGTGCTCATCATCTCTTGCAAGGTGATCAGTCACGCCACTCTCGGAAGAATGCATCTGACCGCCCCCCAATGTCTCCTCGTCCACCTCCTCGCCCGTGGCAGCTTTGACCAACGGAGGACCCGCAAGAAATATGCGACCTTGCTCACGAACAATGATGTTCTCGTCTGCCATGGCAGGGACATAAGCGCCACCTATATTGTGTGTGAATTTGACAGGCTAACAGAGACCATGATGACACGTCGCTCACCAGCAACAGATATACCGTGCACCATTGCTATTTGTGGAATGCCGAGCGCAGACATTTGGGCCTACAAACTGATCAGCGCCTTGGCCGCTACGGATCACAATGGTGGAGCCAAACCATGTTGTAGAAAATGCGACCAAAATGGTCTCTGTCTGGGAACACCTATTGTTAATCAGTAACGTTAGGACGTCTAGTTACGCGTTTCGAAAGGCCTGACGGCGCACATTAGCTTGATGAGGAAGAGCTGCCCCCCCGGATTCCACTGTGAGACCGTGGTTGGTTAGCCGAGGATAAATGGATGGGAAATACCTACCGACGTAAACGCAGGGTAGGCCATGTTCTCGTGCAATTTCCTGAGCGCGAAGCTGTTTCTTGACCTACACGAGGGGCGTCATACCCTTACTATGTCAGCGCCGTCAATTCCACTCACTGTCAAAGGAAAATATGATCCGCCCTTCACAGTCGCATCATTCACGACAATCATGCACTCTCTGCCAGATATACGACCAATTCCAGTGATCATTCCAGCACCAGGGATGTTCTCTCCAGGATATACATCATGTGCAGCTAGTGGTGAGAGCTCCAGGAAAGGCGTGTTAGGGTCTAGAAGTAACGATAATCTAGCCATGGCTCGTTGAAATTGAGACCTGCTGGATCCCCGGAAATGACAGGAACTGACCTTTCTCTAGGTAGTTTCTTGCCCTTGCTTCGCATCCGTTCCTGGGCTTTAGGGCCACCCCCTTCTCTTGCCCGGGATATCCTAGCTTTCAGGTCTGCCACCAGAACATCCATGCTCTCTGCCTTCTGTCGAAACTCAGGCGAGGTGGTTGAAATAAGGGACGGGAGTACGGATGCGTTATGATACAACCGCCTCGTAGCAGATACCATGACCGTGCGTGATGATCTCGAGAAAGCGGCTTGCATCACGTTTCGACCGTACGCACGATAGCAGAGTCGAACAAAGCTTTAGCCCAGACCGCAGGGGGGCGACTCGGAGAGTTGCTTTAGATGACCCTCGGCTACAAAATACCGGAACGGAACATCACGTCAGCTATTTATTAGAGTCTGGGTGCTAAATGGACACATCGTGTATGTCATGGGTCGCTCTTATCGACCACAATTGGATGCTGTATATGTAACGAACACGGTCGAACACGAGGTAGCCACCACGACATCCTCTGTCTGTGCTTGTCTGCAACAGTATCTAGAAATCATCCCAGTTCCCCCAGTCATCGTCTTTTTTCGCTTTCGAAGGACGGGAAGTCTGTGCGGTGTGTGGACCCGAAGCTTGACGATTAGTGCTTGACGTCGTGGTATCAGAGTATTCATGGAAGAAATCGTCGGTGTCATCCTGATACAATGCAGAGGTCTCGTTTTCGTTGTGTGCTGTAAGCGGATCATACCCAGAGGCCCGAGGCCCGGCCCCAACCCTGTCCCTGACGGTGCCCACGATTCCACTCACATGGTCGGCGACATCAACACCTAGTTGAGTCTTTGACCATTCGCTAGCAGACTGGCCAGCAAGCTGTGCACGTCGTTGTGCGTCTGAAACATAATCGCGAACACTGGCATGGAGGTTCGGATCCATTACACGTTCCATGCCCGGCTGAATGACATTTTCATTTACGACACGCGAGGCACCAGCAACGGCCGCAGAGAACAGGGACCATCCTTTTCCTAAGGCGGCTGCTGGATTTTCTTGAAAGTCAGCAAGTGAGGGAGCCGCAGCGGAGGTGAGGCTAAAGGCAGAGTACTGTGAGGGTGGTGGTGGGGAAGGTGTGCTCCCGAATCCTTGGTAACGGCCTCCTTGAGAGGGTGGCAAGTCAGTCGGACGAGTTGCATTTGCTTGGCCAAGCGAGGAAAAGTAGGCCTCGTTGGCAGACTTTTGATCGACAGGAGGTAGGTCTGGAGATGGCCGAGGAGGATTATCGAATGAGCTACTTGTTGCAGAGTGGCTTGTTGGTGGACTACGCGCAGAGGCCCTGGACTTGCGCAGACCTTGGGCAGACGATGGACGTGTTGGAACGTTGCCAGTTGCTCCCTGTCCTGCTGGAGGGCTCGAAGGAGTCCAGGCCTTATTTGCCAAAGCGTAATCCAACTTGTACTACCTAAGCACAAGCCGATAATAGTTGAGGTAGAGAGCTCACTTTTTCCCGATACTGAGAAGCTGCCCAACAGTGGTAAAGGGTGTATGAATCCATGTTTTGTTTGTACCCGCCTTGTTCGGCAGGGACGTAGGCCCGCATGAATTCTTTAAAGGGCGCGTTTCCTCCGAGCTAGGCAAGAAATGTGAATAGTGTTCGTGAGGCATGGATGGGATGCCTACCTCCATGCGTTTTATCTGATCAGTATGCCAGGTGTCCATTGACACTGATCTCACGAAGCTGATGGCAACAAGATATGTTACTCGATCAACGACTGGCATGTCCATGATCTACCTGATATGCACGCCAAAACCTCTGTGTAGACCGGCACATTGCAGACAGAGAAAGATAGCGAAGCTCACTGAAGGGACACCAGGAAGGTTTGTTTGAGCACACGTGTCTGGGATGGAAGGAATGGCTAGCACCTGAGGCCCATTGAGGGTTTGGGTTTCCGCAGTCAACACATGTCTTGTTTCCCAGGTCTTCACGTTTGATGAGCTCTTGGAGGAACCTCTTTACAGCGGCCTGGTCTGCCATGATTGTGACTGCAAATACCTGTGGTTGTGGGGGGCAACCTCTAATTAATCGTGTGAACACCGTTTCTAGTCGGACCGCTCATTTCCGTCAATCGAGCCTTCAGGTTGATTACCGCAGGTCAAAAAATTCGTGGAGTTGGAATAATTCTCATCGCCGTCTTGTTCAGACCGCGTTGCACCGCTGCCTGTTTACCCACACCAAGTTCTTCCCTGCAGCAGGGTGACGAAGAGAGGTCTATCTCTGGTGTAACGTCAGATGGAATGTTGACACGCCATCACAAGCCGTGCTGTGACTGAACGACCTGGAAGTCGAGAGAGGGCGGGGCACTCCAGCCTCGCCCTCAGATCTATTAACTCCTCTCGTCAGAGACACGGATGCAAATGAACCAAGAAGATTACGTTTGTTGTTGTATTTTGATGAGTTGTCGTGAAGGACCGTCGTTTGGGATTTTATCATCGAGATGATCTTGTCTGTGTACCGCTGGGTAGACATACTCAAGACTTGATCTTGACCTGTATCTTCTAGCCGTCGTTTTCAACCCGTCTACTACAACAATCAGATATATACGCTACTACGAGGTAGCGACGTCCCCCTCCTGCCCCGCCCCCTTTGTGACCGGGGTCACCTTTGCGGCGTTTACAAGTTGCTTAAACAGGCTGAGAATTACAGGTGCACTTCGTCTCAAGGTTGCCATACACGTCCCATGAAATGACTTACTTCTCATGACACTCGGCTTGTCCTCCCTTCGCAGGCTGCAGACACTCCGTCTCCATTTAGCGGTAATTTTTCCGCAACTTTCTCGACGTGAGAACTTATCTTATCTGACTCCCAACTGTACAAGGCTCTTTCATCGGGTCTCGAGCCTAATTTCTGGACACAAAGCTCCGTCCAAAAGCCATATCCTTGGCACCTATTTGACCTGCGTATCCCTCTCCCTCCGAGGTCCAATGAGCATGATACAAAAGGCAAACCCTCGCACCACCGTTGAACACAGCTCTCGTGATGAGGAGGGTGGTATCGATTGCTGGGGTCAATGGTGGGGTCGCAAGTAAGTCATTCCTGTGTTTGACATGTCACAAATTTCACTGTCTGATGTATTGGCAGGCACTACTCTCTCGAAGTCGTCCAACACCCCCTTCGTGCTCGAATGTGTGGTTTCGGTGACAAGGTACGTCCGCGTCACGAACATCGTACCATGTGTCTTCATTACCGTATTCATAAGGACCGTCGGCCGCTCGCCCCCGCAGCAGTTGCTAAAATGGTTGTTCGAAGGGACGACAATTCTGTGGTCGATGTCGAGTAGGCTCGGCAAGTTTTGGCTCCCTTCCTTGCACTGATAGCTACCACAGCGAACTGGACTGCTCATTTTTCCTTGTGACTGTCGACCTCTGGTCAGCAGACGGTAGACGAGAAATGAACCTCGTGTTGCACCCGTCCTCTTCGGCCGACCGTTATGTTCCTGCGAGCACAGCAAAACCGAAGAAACCTCGAGGCACTAACCCCACTGCCCCATCCCCTCGTAGTGACCATCCGAGCCCACCCTCCTCTCATTCCACCCCGAACTCCGCTACCGAGCCATCCCGCCATCCCATGGACTCTCAGGTAGGCGCAGATCACGTGTGCCGACGGATAACTATTGAGCATCCGACTAGCCACTCATGAACACTATGATGCCAGGACAGACTCCGTCGGGGTACAACAGTTCTACTTACTCTTATACACCTCCCGGGCCACCACTTCCCGATGGTATGACCTACCCTGGTTCAAATACCTACAGCTCGTCACCCGATTCATCCGAGAGTTGGGGTTTTCCTCCGACAGGTGCACAGAACTTTCATAACCCTGCTCTTCGTAATGCTCCACGAAGTGGCATACCAGCTGCTGCAAGTGCTCAGCCATGGAATGCCTCGCCCACCTATCGCGCCGACGCGGACACGACATCCTATCATACTTGGCCAGTAACCGACCCATCATACCAAACGCCTTTGCATCCTCAAACCAGCGTCTACGGCAACCATGATGTGGATCCTTCGAATCGACCCTATCACCCAGCAGCTCAGCCCGATCCTCAGCAATGGAACCATTCCCATCAGGAATCGTACACCGCACCAAGCCAAGGGAACTACGATGGTTCGACCCTCTACGGCGCGCCTGCTTATCCACAACAGTCTTCTCAAATACCATACTATCAGAATCACTATGCCCAGAGCAGTGCATCGTCCTCGTCATCACCACCACCACCACCACCACCCGCAAGCACACATCCGCTTTCTCGGCATACCTATACACGCACACTTGTAGGACCCCTCTCTTCCAACGCTTGTCGCCTTGTGGATGAGCACCGTATACCTGGTATCTTTTTCCTCTTTCAAGATCTGTCAGTACGCACGGAAGGTTCGTGCAACCCTATCATAACACATCCCGTCATTTTCATTGCTGAAATTACTCCTGCAGGGACATTCCGTTTACGATTACGTCTAATGAACATTGGAGAGTGCGCATGTTTCCTGGGTCTACCGTAAATTAGACTATGTTACTGATACATTTTCCTCCAGTTCTCCAGCTCCTGGAGCTGGTGCCCTGCGTGTTCATACACAGGTTTCCCCGGTCCTGGCCCAGGCCTTCACACACCCTTTTGTCGTATTCTCAGCCAAGCGGTTCCCAGGAGTACCAGGTATGTAAACTTTATCGATTGACAAAGACATAGTGCAATTCACAATCTTATCTCTGTAAGACACGACTGCCCTGTCAATTGCATTTGGAAACCAAGGCCAAAAACTTCCACTGGTAAGATCCTTGGTTCCGTACCCCTCGGAGGCTGATAACGACGGAACTTGTCGCAGCGAAATAGACACAGTACCGGCAGGCAGGGCCGAAGGACACATCGGGAGGGCGATTCTGAGGGGTCCGGGTCGTCGGATGACACGTGACGGGAGGTTGGGCCAAATGTTGATTGGCTTTCAACGAGTCAAGACTTGGGTTAATCATCACGCACGCATCCAATGATGTCTCCCACCCACTAATGTAATTACTGCTTGATCGATGATCATCATCTGCTCCATCCATCATCCAGCCTAGTGATTGCGTCCAAGCGGGATTGTTGTCGTTCGTGGAGAACGACAGCTCGAACGGCTTCGGGGTACTTGTGATATATGCGTCGCAGGGTGTCGCTGGCAATCTTGGCCCGACTTTGCTGATCGTCATAATACTGCGGTTCCGTCGGAGGCGCTTCGTCAGCAGTCACTGCCTGTACAACTCTACCTCCTTGGAGATGCCTGAGCACTCGGGACAAGACCTGCAATGTAGCAGCGTGCGGACGCCACATGGACCAGGATGGGATAACCCGATGTAGTATATGAAGGGGATGAGCGAAATCAGTCGACTGTTCTTCCATATCCAGCAGAGATCCGGATTTCTTAGTGGCAATTTTGACCGCCAACGCCCTCCGTTCTTTGCGGTGCATAGGTGCCTCCGATGCAGGCTCCTCGGCATCAGGGGGGATAGGATCAAAAGTCAATGGGGACCCAGGAGATTGGTCCCTGGTGCCACTGATGGCCTGACTTTGGCGTTGGAATGGAATAAGAACCTTCTCGAGCACTTCAAAGGCACGGTCCAGTTCACCTGCTCGCACTAAAGCCACCGCCAAATGATTCCAGTTATGTGAATCGAAGCTGAAACCTTGGGATTTTGCTTTCGTCCAGATGTCCGATATCGCGTAATGTTCGCCCGCAGCAGACAAGGCATCAATATAGATGGATAGTGGCACACAAAGAAGATTTGACTGTCGTTGGAGCGAATCCGTGGCGGAGAGTTCGTCAACGCGAGAGAGGCGTAATGCGAGTTGCGATATCTGTGGCCAGACTCGGTGAGCGGCTTCAACGTTACCAGTGCGGCGATAGACGTCGAGAAGGATAGTAAGAGACTGTATGGATGGCTCGCCCCCAGCCTCAAGCATGGCTTCGAACAGGCGTTCGACGTCCTCTGGTTTCTGTTGCCTCGAGTACACCAACATGAGGGGGCTGTGAAGATTCTCAAGTGCCAATGCGCGGGACTGAGAAGCCATCCAGCTGCGGTGGCTGGGATCTGTCTCCATGATGCTCTTGAGGAACGACTCGGCTATTTTCAGACTTTCTTCGGTACCTTCGTTCCCATATGCCTGTAGAATTTGCTTGAAGGTGATGGAGCTGGGCTGGATTCCGCGGCGTTGCATATCGTTGTAACAGGTCTTGGCATGAGCTTTGTGTCCAAGCCGAAGATGCCCCGCCATTATGATGGTAAGCACGAATGCGTCAAGACGGTAGAAAGGTTCCCACTCCTTTGCCTTGTCCTCCATCTCCACAAATACGTCCTCCGCGATATTCATCAACCCAGCGTCACAAGCGGATTGGATGACCAGAGCATATGTGTGAGCGTCGGGGCGAACACCGACCCGTTGGAGCTTACGAAAAATTGTAGACACAACACGGAAAGGTGCGCCGATGAGAACGTAAGCTTTGAGAAGCGTGTTGTAAACCTCAATGGATAGAGTGAGACGAGGATCACCGGACCCCTTGAGGTAGTCGAAGACCCGGACAACGCCAGCCCAAGACCCTGCCTCCACGTGGGCATTCATCAAAGATGTGATCATCCTGCGATCGGGGGCGATACCTTCATGCAGGGCTCGCTTATAAATGCTTTCTGCTGCCACTGGGTCTTTCCTCCGTGCTAGAAGAGTGATGACGCTGGTGTAGTGGACGCGTGTAGGCATGATATTAGCGGCACGCATCTGCTCTAGGATGGCGGCAACTGAACCGACCTCCCCACGGCTAGCAAAGCTCTGGAGGATGATATTGTAGACATGAGCATCTGGGGAATGGCCAGCATCCAGCATGGCCTCCAACCAGAAGTTGAGGCCATCGAAGTCGGAGCGTTCGGCATATGCGAAGATGACGGTGGTGTAATGTAAGAGCCCTGGTGATGTACTCCGCGGAAGGTTTGCTTTCCGAGGGAAAAACTCATGAAAGAGCTCGACTACGGTCTCCGCTCGTCCGGCAATTGCGTAAGCATGCATCAGCATACATTGGTCGACGGGCGTAGACCAGTCGTTGGTGTTGAGCATCTTGTAGAACTGCTCTGCACGAGCGACGTCGCCCTGACGGGCATAGAGATAGAGCCCAGTAGAGTTGTACTTCCGGGGAGTGGTCCAACGAGTTAGGGACAAGAATGTCTCGTTGGCGATAGCAAACAAGTCTGCTTTCGCAAAGGCCCGGACCAACTTCAGCTGGAGCAGGTCTTCAACGGGTAACCGTTGTGTGCGCATTTCGAGCAGGACGGCATGTGCACTATGATGTAATTCCTCCGCACAATACGCCTGTAGGAGTACCTCACCCATATGGAGTCGGTCGTCCTTGTCCATCTTCCAGCGTGTGTGTAATAAGCCAGCCCCATTGGAGATCTCTGCAAGAATTTTGTGGGCTGCCTCTCGGAACGAAATGGACTGTTTGCTCATGGCACTTCGCTTGGAGGCGGAGCGATTGCCGCAATGGGGACCCAAGAAGTTCCATTCCCGAATTATCAGATCAAGTACATGCGTGCTTCCTCGATGACGTCGCGTAAGGACTAGAAGGTTTCGATATACGTCCAAAAGAGCACCCTTTTCAGAGTCGTCGAGGGGATTCTCTTGGATTTGGTGTGCCACTTGGGTGCCCTGCACCAAATCTCCCAACAGTGCATGGACTTGCGCAGAAAGACAGAGCCGAAGGATGAACTCGGGAGAATCACCCGAGAAGCTCGATTCTAAATCCCGGAGAATAGAGTTGAGGCGGGTTCCCCAAGTGTGGAGCAACCCTGAGTCTGCTGGTAGAGTATCGTCGACAAGCTTCAGGGTGCCAAGGAGCTGTCGAACAAACGCGAGGCGCTCGGTCGACGTAAGTGCTGATTTATCGTGATTATCCTTGAATGACACTGTATACGCGTGCCATGCTTGTTCCGGGTCGAATGTAATAGAATTACGCAGGAGAGAGCGGAGGTGGTCGAGATGGGACGCAGGCTCTGTCTCCAGATCGTGTGTCTCGGGGCTACTGAGGGGGGCATTGAGCGAGCGGGTCTGAGGAGAGCTGACATGTGGTGCGGAAGAGGAAGAATGTCGTGTGCATCGTTGTGTGCCAGCTTGACGCGACATTCGTGACCGTCGTGGAATGACTTCGTTCATCATAAACAATCGGTTGCGCTCTGAAGTCAAAAGCGTCAGTGCCAAGCAGGGTAGATGTTTGAACGAACGACGTACTTGGGCACCATAGAGAATGCCTTGCAACACAACAAAGACTGACCATAGGGTTAGCGGGTGAAACCGCGCATTGGATGCACTCGACAGTTTGAAGGTCGGAAGCTTTTTCCTTGGCCTTCCAGTGTTGCGGAACGGGTGTAAAAAAGTCCCGGAGAAATGGGCGTCTTGGAGGTCCTCCCATGACGGCGAAAGCAGACTTGAGAATATGTGCACGCGCAGCGGATGTTCTTGGTAGTACACCGTCAAGTATGACTGCTGCCAAAGGCTCGATCATGGGCACTCGACACCTCTGGTGTCGTCCAAGGCCGCACTGGATCTGTTAACACGATGCACGGGTCTGTATATGAAACAGCACACCTCTAAGGCTCTAACTTGGACCCACTAGTTGATTGGCTGGGTCCAGCTACTTCAAAGTTCTCTGGTGAGAGCTAGATTTGTCCTTGTTTGTTCCTTGTGGCGTCACCCGTGATGAACGACAGCATCGTCACGACAATTCCGAGTCGTAAACGCTGACCTCGACCCCCGAGACACGACGAGCAGTATATTATTCCATATTCGCGCGGAAATTCACGTCAGATTTCGTTTTATGGAATTCTCAGACTCATCACCGCCTTTGCACGAGTTTCCCAGTTGGACACGTTCCTTGATTGCACGAACGTGCATTACCTTCGTGATACCAACCAAATCTGACCCAATCATCCCCCACTGGTCGCCGCACCACCGGGCACCTGCCTGGTCACATGGCCCGCTCACCGCTGGCAATCAACGACTTCCATTCTAAAAGATCATTTCCGGTTTGCCAACTTTCCACCGATAGACTCGAGATTTGTGACCGACCCAAAGGCGCTGATGTGCAAGTTAACTTTGATCCAAAATGTAATGTTGTAATTGTGTATGATTCGATAGCTCTCACTGTCCGAAACACCGACTCGAGGCTCGGCCATGTTTGGTGTTTGATCTGTGCCCATCCTCGCTTCCCCCCACTCCCACTACACTGGCATAAATCGTTTCGGGACTGAACCCCTTCCAGAGTGCGTCGCCACAGAGCCAAGCACCACGCCGCGATCACGCACACTTTGGCACCCTCTGTTGTATCACAACGACAGAGATGTCCAATCACGACACACCTTGGATGCCCCCATCGCATGAAATCATCATCGTTCCCCCTGCAGGTCACGATGGGAGACAGCCTCTCCTTGATCAATCAATCAACGTCAGGATCGGCGTTTTCGTACACGAGCAGGGATTTCCATTGGACGTAGAGGTCGACGAGTACGTTATCCCTTCTACCGCCCGCTCCCCCTCATCATTCTATCACAATCGATGCCCACAATCAATTCAATTCTCATGTGGACAGGCAAGATCCGACGGCAACCCATTTTTTACTCCGGCTATTACCCTCGCTGTCACCAATCGGGACAATCCGCGCCTACAAAGTGGAGGGAGCGGATTATCACAAGCTCAGCCGCCTAGCTGTTCTCAGGCAATACCGCAAATATCATTTTGGGCGCGATCTTGTGCTCGCTCTGCATCAGTGGGTGAGAGACGATGCGGAGCGGACAGGAGAGATGCAAGTTGCCAAAGTGGTCTGTCATTCGCAGCTGCCTGTGAAAGGCTTCTATTCCAAGTACATTTTTGTCGTGTGCTGTCACACCTTCAATTACCGCTCACCCATCTTCCCATTCGCAGGCTTGGTTATCAACCAGAGGTGATTTTCCCTCTTCTCCAGGGTTATCATGTTGATCAATGGCCGCGAACAGGGGGATGAGTTTGATGAAGACGGCGCCCCACACCAGAAGATGGTGGCTTATCTATCCCAATAACAGTATTATCACAGTGGCGAGTGCGTGTACTCTTTCGCTAAAAAAAGTCTCGTCGAGGTATGGACAAAGTAGACTACGGGGAGATTCTATCAATACAGTAATAACAATGGCCAACCAAGATGATTAGTCGTCGTAAGTCCGGTGTCGTGAACAGAGGAACAACATGAGCATAAGATGAAAGAAGAAATAAAGACTTTTCAATCGAATAAGGGGTGCGAAATCAAATATGGGTATATCTGCTTGCACCAGCATGATCAACGGCAACACCGTCGCTTTCGCTTTCTGAGCCATAGAACTCGGACTTGATGGCACGTAGGGCATAGAATGGACTCTCAGACGAAGAATCAGGAAGGATGCTGAAATTTATGCTGGTTCCAGCTCCAATTGCAGTCGTTCCGTCCTCGTAGAGTCGTCTCGCAGCTTCGTACTCCAACTTCTCCTGCTCAGCTTGAGCCAGGAACGGCTGAAAGGAACGGGATTAGGATTTGCAAACACAACAACGATGGTGAACAACCTTGCGCTCGTCGTCAGTCATGGACCGCCACTTTGCTGCTGCCAGAACGCTCTGCTTGGTGGTTTCCTGTTCATCACCAAAGACCTCCCTAACCAACAAGGGATCGGATCGAATGCGCTGCAAAAACATGAAGTACGCGCTGAGGGGCTTCTTCGGCGCATTGGGATCTTTAAGATTGCTCTTCCGGGACCGACCCGCCTTTCGTTGCGCAGTCCGAAAGGCGTTCTCACGCTTGATATCTTCTGGCGTAAGAGTGCGCATATACGCAGCATTGTCGCGTTCGCGTGCTTGTTTCAGTATCAGTGAACGTTGCTTGTATGGCTATCATGGACAGTTAGTAATCATTCTCAGGAAGTACAGCATGCGGCGCAGCATACCTCTTTCTCATCTTGAGTCAGGTTGGCGTATTCTTGACCGGCTTCCTTGGCAGCTTGCGCGACATTGAGTTTCCTTGTGCTGGTTGCTTGGTGGCGCTGGATCCAATCTGTGAAGTAAAGCTGCCAAGCGGACGGTGCTAATTTCGGCTGCTTCAGAATAGACTTGAGAGGGGCTAAATCGGAGATAATGAAAGAGTCAGCATGACGACAGTCACAGAAGGTACCGATATGATCAGGTGGACACTTACGAGAATCAACTGATCTTGAGTCTTTGGAAGATTCCTCAGGTGGCAACCTCTTCTTTCGTCGCACGGTAGCATCGCGATCATCGCTTACGGAAACTGACTCTGCACGACGGCTGTATGGGCGTGTGGAGGATGCGTTGGATTGGAGGGGAGATGGTGCACTGGATGATTGGAACATCAGGCCCACGGGATTGGCGTCTCTCCTCGGCTGGAAACGGTGGCCCTTGGCTGTGTAAGGATTCTCGGACAGTACTGACGGCCGCCCTGAGGACGTGGAAACTGGGTATTGAGAGGAATCCCACGGCTGCGCTGCCCATGCTAAAGGTCCCATGGATGTATCAGCAGGAGATATAGACGACATACGGAAACCAGGAGAGCTGAGGTAACCATCAGAACCGTCCGTTGGAGATAACGATCGAGGCAGCGGATGGAGCGCAGCGAAGTCAGATGGGGAGTAGGAGGTACACTGAGGAAATACGTGACTACTGAATGGAACAAAGGATGGGGGAGTCTGTGGGTCCGACTGTGTACCACGAATAGGTATTGGGGAAGAACACGAAGGATCTAGGGCGGGAACGTCGTTAAGCCATTGAGAAAGGTTACTGTTGTCAATGTCAAGCATGGAGTGGACTTCGTCGAAGCCGCCAAAGGCACCAGAGTCGTAGAAAGTGCTGCGGGGTGACGAGTCGGAGACTTCGAAGTCAGACGGGTGACGGGGAGAACCGGGATTGTCGGACATGATGGGAGAGATGGGATGATTGTAGATGAAGTCGCGGGAGGGATCCCAGGCAGAGTGGAAGGTCGGGGAAAGAAGTGAGGACTCTTCAAGCTCGAGTGGACCGAAAATCATGTGGTCGGCGTCAGTGGCAGACATCAAGCCGTAGGTCGAGGTGTCGATGAAGTTCATGATGGGTGACGCGTCCTTGAGGGATGTGTCTGCGAGAGGGCTTGAGTGAGAGGCAGAGCGGGAGGTGCGGGGAGGGTAATTGGGGATTGGCATTGTGGACAATGTAGGGATAGACGAAAGAATAAGGAAAGGTGGGATGGGGGCTTTAATAGGTAACGGAGCCGGGGGTCGATAATTGAGCGAATCGGGAAGGATGTCAGCGGGATTGTAAGAGTGGTATCGGGACAGGGATTGGGGGGGTCGGCTCCACACCCTTAGCGGGTGTCGAATCCTGTACAAACTAGACATTACGTGCCAAGCTGACTCGTCTTGAATAAGCTTGATTCCTGCGAAGCTCAGTTCGCCCGCACGATTCCTACTGGACAACTATTCGGGCTGTCGTATCCTTATCACCTTATCAGGAGAGAGTAAAGAAAACCCAATTATAACTCAACTTTACACCCAAGGCGCAAGATTTCTTCAACTGTGTGATCCCGATACTACCATTCTACTGCGCTCGCGATTAGAGAATCGTGGTCCTGTGATCTCACCAAGACGTACCTGTGTGTAACGCTAAGGCCCAACACAATGTAATCGTCGACGAAAGCGAGTTGCAATGCCTATTAGCACCCCTGAGGCGTTCACCACCAACTACAAGTTTGGTGAGTTAGTGTCAGCTTGGCGGTGTCAATGATCAACACAGAGGCGCGACCGGCCCTAAAGCGTGCTCCAACGAGTAGGTGTGACCCGTCACTGTGGTCTCTATTGTACATCGCCACCCGCCACCGGGACAACTAGTCCGCATCTGGAGTCAGTCGGCGGGACCTGTTCACATCCAGAATGAGAACAAGGCAGTGCTCCTCTCCCAACATATGTTTTTCTCAATAAAAGTAACGTTGCTCCGTCAGCATAAAGCATGCAGACCCCAGCGCTAGCGACAAGTCTACCAATCATAGGATCACAATCGATTCCACCGACCGATATCGCGCACCATGGTATACGCTTTTGCCAGGCTGGAAATGGCAAATACGTCGTTCCACCCAATATTTGAACACCGAGAAGGGCCACCGAAGGATGCCATCAGTTTCTCCTCTCGATACGCATCGCTCAGGGAGTTAGAACGCTCACCTCCCAATCCTTGACCTCTTTCATGATCTCCTTTTCACGCTCCAACGCCGCTTGCTGCCTGCGGAACGCGTCCCGATCTCCTTCGGCGAGAAGCAATGGCACTAAGTGGATGCGTGACCAAACCTTCTCCCTCTGCAGTTCCCTATAGAGGAAAAGATGGGTCATGCGTCAGGGTCCGAATCTGCTTTTTCCGGTGGCAGCCCGAAAGTAGGTCGTTGATAACATGTCGGCCGGATCCACCGCAGAAGGATACACGTTTCACGATGAGCGCACCGTGAGAGGACACGTTTCCCAACATGCTGCCAACCACTTTGTTCGTGTGTGTGGCGATAAACATACCTTCTCTCCAAATTTCCCTTTCCCACACGATAGAACCCGTATGCACACACGGCCGCCACTGCTCCAAGGATGGCCAGACCACCAGGCCCGCGAAAGGGAAGGTTGCGCTTGTACTTTACGGCCTCAAAGCCCCCAGGAGGGGGCATATCTCTGCGAAGAACACGGAACGCTCAACATATTGAGAACCGAACAGGGATTGGTTGACATACTGTCGGTATTGCATTGACACTACGTTACCATGATTATGAGCATGGCATCCATTGCAAGTGAAACAAAAACTACTCACTAGCACTGGTGAGAGTGAAGATCTGAAGGTGTTGGCGGTGTTTATGATTGTAGCTCCAAGTTGGGTGCAACTGCCACACTACGACAATTTCAAGGCCAGCCCTAAAGCCAGCCGCAAACGCCTCCCTCGACGCGCACTTGGTGACCACTTATAAGACATGGAAATTCTGGTCGTGTATCTCTCAGCGCCCTCTGGGTCAGTGAGTCCAGAACGATCGACCCCCATAGAATGTATTTGCAGTGTCCGATTCAGTCCGATGCCACTTCATCCCGTCACGAGCTTGGGCCACAGCCAAGTTGGCACCCGCCACACTCGAGGTCCATGAACCAACTCTCTGGCCTGAGCCGGTGATAATACAAAGCGAATGTCACCGAGAAAGTTAGAGGTCTACTGGCCAAACCAGTTCGAACCTTGTCTAACTTCTCTTTTCATAGTTCTAACGGAATCATGTCAATGTAAAGTTTGTGACCAACTCAAGACCCTGCACGTAGCGGTCACGACTCATGTATCATGAGAGAATGGAGAGTAGGACTATCACTAGTACAGTACTTGGTAACCTGCGTGGCAATGCAACATGTCTCAGGGATACTAGGAAAATCTGAACTTGAAGTTAGCGTCTGGATTAGACACTCGACGCCAACATTTCAACGCCTAACTGAGTAACAATAAATAGCTTGGTATGTAACCAGGTCAGCGTCCCGTTGTTCTTTGACGCCGCCCAATCGAGCACTGCCATCATGTCCCACAACCAGTCTCCAGGTCCTTCCGTCCTCCCCCACTCTCAAATGTTCCAGCCCGCCTCCGTCGCTCCTTCCGCAAGGCAAAAGAACAAGTCGTATACCACCGGCATCGCGGCTGGCGTCGAAGATGAGAAATATCAGGCAAAGTATAAAGAGTTGAAGCGAAAAGTCAAGGAAATTGAGGCAGTGAGCTCTTCATCTTCAACAACGCTACGTGCACTTGATTTTTCTGATTATTTTCAACTCACAGGACAATGACAAGCTCCAGTTCAAGGTGCTTGTGGCCAAAAAATCCATTCAACGAATGAAATTGGAGAGAGCGTGAATATCATTTTTAGTTCCTTTTTCTTCATCATCTAATGTGACATCAGGGTGCTGTATGAGCGACTGTCCGCCGTACCGCCTTCACCAGATGTGCACGCTCACCATGCGCTGCCTCCGCTACATCCAGGTCCTGGTGTGCCTCCTCAACACACGCAACAAACGTCTGGTTCGGTCCAGGTGCATCGCGACCATTCTCGAAACATGGATATCAACGATCACACCCCTCCGGACTATATACACCCCTCTGGAAATATCCGCGTTATCCCTGGTCCAGATGGGCGCCCAGTCCAAGTATCTGACGGACCCATAGGGCCTGGAGTTCCTCCATCCCATGCGGTGTCTGCCGTACACATGTCAAGGCGGGATTCTGCCACAGGTCATGACTCCCGCCAGCTCCCACCCCTTTCGCAGCTGCCTCCTGCGCAACACCTCGAGCCTCCACGGAACCATGTGCACTCTCAGGCGCATACCCCCCATCTTCACTTGCACAGCAACGGTTCTGATTCACGCTCCCGTCCCCACTCCTCTTCGTCACATTCTCGGAGCCGTCAACTAGCACCGCAGGGTCCACCGCAGGGTTATCACCAGGCGGGAATTTCACATCCACAGCAATACTCTCCCGAATCTATCCCTCATGGGCAGGGGCTCCACAGCCCCCCTCTAGGCCACGAGAGAGAACGATCAAGAAGACACGATACCCATGACCGCAGCAATCACAGCGGCGATCCCTATCCGCATGGCCGACAGCCCATGTCGCACGCGTCATCCCACTCGTCCATGATGTCGCCCACCAGTACTCGCGGATCGTCCACGCGTGTTCATAACCATCAACGTATCGGACCTGGCGCAAACGTCAATATTCCAGAGTTCGAACACGAACGTGACATCGAAAGGGACCGCAATTGGTCACATCGGCATGAGCTTGACGGCGACAGCGAAGCTGCACGTGAAATCGCCCATTTTGGGATCCGCAACTCTCCGCCTCCGCACCTCAGGTCGAGACCAGAGAGAGAGTACCAAGACCATCCCTCTTACCGACTACGCGAGGAACATACGTATCCCCGAGAACCCATTGGCCCAGGTGTGTATAGTCGGTCGTCTAGATCAGACACGCCAGGGTCGGGTTCAGGCTCTGCTTCCGGTAACGCCGGTGAGGCACAGCCTCGACTGGACACGCATCCGCAGTATTACGACCGCGAACGAAGACCCTATACACCCCGATCTGCAAACCAGCCACAAGCGCCCAATGATGATGTAGGCTTTGTTCGTGAGGATGCAAGGTCACGTAACCGTGAACGCGACCGCATTGGTGGGTCGTACGTGCCTTCAGAACAGCATCACCCTCCTTTGGAGCCATCGAAAAAACGATCTCGTAATGACATGGACGTAGACGGGGAGGATGACATCGTTGCTTCCCCCCCGGAAGATAGTTCAGGAGGAGGCGGTGAAAGTTCCTCGAGGTATGGAGGAGGCCATCGGGCAGATGACAGAAGCTCGAAGAGACTCCATCAGGAAGGCGCTTCGGCATCTGCCCAGGGATATGGTGGACATGACGAACCAGAAGAAGGACTCTCCGATGATTAGGGGGTCGGTGAAAAGGCTGCGCATAGTAGCGGCGGGGTTCCCATTTAGAATTTCTTGTGCCAAAGTGCTCCTTTGGACAACGCTTCAAATATTGTCGATACTGGTTTGTTCCTCTTGTGCATGTCATGTACTTTTCTAGTCGCTGCTTTTGGGTAGCTGCGGTAGATCTGCCCGGGAGCCCAGTAACCGTATTCAAGTTAGTGGATCAACACAAAAGCGTAGATCCCACATGCACCGCAAATCTCTAAAAATAACCCCTAGTGAATAAACAAGCCATACAGGGCGAGCTGGGGCAGCATGACTAGACTATTAACCAAGCGGGCAATTTGAAAGAAAGCTCTCGCGGAGCCATCTGTCTCCGATGAAAGAAGCGTCATTGTCCTGAATCCCACACCCCATCCCCGTCGAGGCTCGGCGACCATGTCAGAGTGGATCGTTCCGCTGAGACTCGGGGTTCGATGTGTCTGCTTGCTTGCTCGCTTACGAAATCCCCCCCTGCTCCCTGCCACGCCCAGTACCCGTCGATGTCCCCCTGACATTCGAATTTGCATATCGGAAGAACGCGGTGGTGGTGGGGAGGCAGTTCTGCCGCTCTTGTCAACAAAAGGCGATGGTCCAGGACCACGTCCATTACGGTGACCTCACGACCAAGCTGTTCTGACTCAAGTGCGACCGCTCGACGCGCCCCATCAAGAAGGCGCCGCGCGGGAGACAAGGAACGCAGTCCGTCGGCCTGGCTCCCAAGCGGTGCACCTCCCAAATCCAACCAGAAAACCGCCTTGGGAGTTGCGTGGAGCTGGAAGTGGCGTGTAGAATATAAATTTAGATCAGTGATGGATCAGAGGCAAGTGCTGACCGAGTTCCGTGATTTGGAATGCTGCGTGCTACGCTTCCCGTGAGCAGGAGTCAGAGACTATAGATATGGATCTCACCTTGGCTTGTAGCTGCGACGGCCACCCCGCGGAGAAGAGGCCGTACCCAGGGGAGACTGATTAATGTACATCGTGCCTACGATGTTGTCCACAGGGGTTTCCATTACAGAACATAACTCACTATCCTTGCATTATGATCCAGACCGTGCCAGTCTGAAATATCGGTCTCAGATTTCTTTTTTTGTCGCATGCGCGGGGTCTGCTGACTGCAACCGCCAATCGACCATCACAAAGCCAGGCATAGCAGTGTTCACAACCCGCACTCCTGAGCTCAGCTGGGCCATGAGTAACAACGAGGGAGTGGAGTAACCATATAAGAATGGAGGGTGCCCCTTACGAAACTAAGACCATAGCTGGTTGGGGCCATGCTCGATCTACAAGCGGATGGGTTCAGCAAGCCTTAACAATTTAGCGAACCAAACTCCGATGTGGATGGAAGGCACGTAAGAGAGATGCCTTCAAACGTCCCGCAGAAGTATGACTATCCTGCAAGCTTACCGTTGGCATAGATGGAGTTAGGGATCTAGCGTGTCCGAGTTGGAAATCGAGTAAATTGATTATTACACGACATAGCAAGATCATCAGACCCCTTCACCAAGCCTCTTCCCATCACCGGTACACGTGATCCGCTGCCATGACATCAGCACAAATGTCTGTGCAGGTCAGGGGTACGACTCACAATGAAGATTAGCTGCAATTTCAGCTTCAGCCCTGTCACCATTCGCAAGCAATTTTTCCTTGTTGTATAAAAGCTCTTCGCGTGTCTCCGTCGAGAATTCCTGGTTTTGGGCTTGGAACACGTACTTGAGCCAGCGAGCAAAGAAAGATCGAAGGGGGGCTTACTTTCAACGATAGCATCGACTGGACAAGCTTCCTGGCAAAAGCCACAGTAGATACACTTTGTCATGTCAATATCTAAGTATCAACGATGAGTGGGTTGCGGACGGGATGGTGAATCTAAATTGATACTTGCCATACTTAGTTGTGCGCCTCGACCCATCTTGACGAGTCTCACTCTCGATAGTAATGGCCTGGGCAGGGCAGATTGCCTCACAGAGCTTACAGGCTAGGAAATAGAACGTCAGATAGACTTGTTGGATGTTAGGGGAGACATACCAATGCAGCGCTCCTCGCCGCTGGGGTATCGCCGCAAGGCGTGTTCACCCCGAAAGCGGGGGGACAGTGGGCCCTTCTCGTACGGATACATGATGGTGTAAGGGGGCCTAAAAAAGTTTTCCATAACAATCCACATCCCTGCAAAGCATCAAGAAGCCAACTTCGATCAATCTTGCAATAGCACATACCTCGGAGAATTTCGGTAAAGAAGAAGAGATGGACTGCTTTGTCGATAGCGCTCGGGCCTTCCTTGTACAGGTCGGTGTGTTTATCCGGTTCGTCCTGAGCTGTCAGAGTGCCTGTAGCAGCTGGCGACTTTATGCTAACTGGGCCCTCCAGACGGTCAGGTCTCTCAAGATGCTCGGTATGCAAGCAACGGGAAGAGGGGATGCTGCGGTAAGCAACGAGTGCAGGACGGAGAGCTGTAGAGCGCTGGGCGGTTAGTAATCGCGGTGTGAGCCCAATACCAAGGCGCGGACGGGCGAAAGACATGGTGGCCACTGTGTTCGAAGAATGGCTCCAACTTGGAATCTGACCAAACAGAGCCGTGACAAGGCGTCACGCTTGCGTGACGAACTTTCCAGCCAATCCACTTCAATCGTTTACACAGATCTCGGGTTGAACCACGTACGGGCGTTCATTGTCATGTCCACTCCAAAAGACAAATCCATAGCGCAACCGCTTTCAGATCAGGGTATGCCTAATGCTCGAGTTTTCTCCGATTGCCTCATCATGATGGACTAGATAGAGATACAACAAACCTATTCTCGTTTTCAGAATGACCTCCAAACTCTGGCTGGAAAGATCGGCGAACTCGAACAAGAAGCTGAGGAACATACGTAGGTCGTTGGATTCGCCCGGACAGTTCTTGGTTCAGTTAAGCGTTAGACTGGTGCTTTCGACGCTGAACGAGGCTCTGGCGGAAGAGCCAGACCGGAAGTGCTTTCGTCTAATCGGTGGCGTGCTAGTTGAACGGACGGTGGGAGACGTCGTTCCTGCACTGCAGACGAATCGTGATGGAGTGAGTGAATGCACATTTTGTGTTTCAGGGCAGTCTGATCGGCTTTTCACAGATAAAAAAGGTTGTCGCTACCCTCACAGAGCAGATCAAGGCAAAGGAGGAAGAGTTCGACAACTTCAAACGAGAAAACAATATCCGTCTCATCCATAAAGCATGATGCATGATCTGTTCCCCAGTCACTTTCGATTCACGATCTTTAGCCCCGTGCAGCACGATTTCGATGAGGTAATGGCCCATTTCAACTTCAACTGGCGCATTCCTCTGAGCTCACTACTATCATCCAGGCTACTGGATGATTATTTCTTAATTTCGTTGCAACCTCCTGGAATATCTCGTCATCCGTGACAATCATCGCCGAAGCGATGCTAAATATTAATGTCACCTTTTTCGCTAGAGGACTTCGCATGCATCGCAGCGAACATGTACGTCGCCAACATTGTATCAACGCCCTCAAGTTTGTCTTTGAGGCTGTAAACTTCAAGAAGATCCTTGGCATCAATTGTGGCAGGTTGCTGAACACGTTGGTGTTGTTTGAACGGGCATTAAGTCTCACGAACTCGTGGACTGGGTTTCTGACGCCCGACGCTGATCCCCACGGTACGATGAGACCCTACCTGTGTACTCATGTTACGGCTGGGCGATCGGTAAACGCATCACCACGCTCATTTGGATCTGCGGGCGCGTACCTGTGTTGTCAACATTCTCCATGTTTTGGGTAAATGTTGCCAGCGGCGTTCCTTGTGGCATTCCGCTGTTGTTCTGTGCTTGATGTATAGCCAACGTATGGGCGATCACCTCGTGTGAGCTCAGACTTCCTGACTCAAACCAAACCATGCCACTTCGTGTTCAACGATTGAGAACTCGCGTCGTACGTTGGGAAGAAGTTGGGCTACCCCCCAGTCACTTTAGTACGGGTGTTAATCGCTGTCGATCGCTGTCGGAATCTTGTCGCAAGGCACGGTGAAGTAATTTCGGGTGTGCAGGCAAATATCACACGGTTTAAATTCGCAGGTCCTGTCAAGGTGAGAGGTCAGAGTTTTGACACAAGTTCTTCACAGTTTGCACTAGCACCTCACCCACTCGACGCCGTAGGAAACAACATCTGCGCCGCCCCTTTCTTTCCCTGTAAAAAGTCTGTCCTTTCTCAACCATCAGCATTGTATGCATGCTTTTTTGTTGGTCACTGCTCTCTTGAATATATATCGCAGCCTATTTGTTGGCGCAACGGCGGACGAACAGATCGCAGACGCCCACACCCCCGAGAGTGTTTATCTTTGCCTTCACAATGCCATTCGCTCGGCATGCAAAGCCCAACTCCTAGACTGGTCAATTGATATGGCCAGTAAGGCTCAAGAGTGGGTGAGTGGCTGCAACTTCGAGCACACCGATGCGCAGCTGGCACTGGAAATTTCACCGTTATGAAGGCGATGGGAATGTTTACAGAAGGTCTCGGTGAGTTGTGCTGCGATCTGTACCCTACACATTGCTTACCCACAAATTTATCAGCAACTTTCAATTCCATGAATCCCACCTTCTCTGATTTTACGCAGATCATATGGCAGTCTACCACGCAGCTGGGCTGCGCCTCAGCTCAGTGTACCGGAATATCCGATGCTGCTTTCGGAGAGGCAACCATGCATGTTTGCTTGTACGATCCCGTTGGCAATGTTGTCGGAGAGCTCCTGTGAGTTGCCAAGGATGCTTGCACGAATCTTGAACTCACCATGAGATGCCAGGAGTAACCTTGAGATTTCAATTGCAGGTCGACTTCAAGGTCGTTGTCAAACCAGGGCATGGCAATTTCATATTCTGAAATTACGTAACTAAATCATGAATCTCACGGCCCTGACTTGCACAGTCGTGGTGGCAAACGATGAGCGCCAAGTTACCCTCAAGCAGCACACGACAATGCAAACACTTCCAGTCGAACTGCTGGCTGAGATATTTTCCGAACTCGATCTGGAATCTCTGATCACGGTCTCTTCTCTGTCCCGCAGACTTCGCTCTGTCACGTCTGATCCCTCTCTAAACCCGTGGAGGCGTCCCATACTACACAACCTTCGCCATGGCATTTACGAGAAGTGTTTCTACCACCTTGGCTCTCGTTCAATTGTACCACGGCAGAACTGGATCCCAATCCTCACCTTTGCATCGCCGAGTTTCTTGTTGTTTGAGAGCACCCTTCCCAACCTGAAGTCGTCTGAATGGGAAGAGTCCTTTCGCAGAAGATTCCTTCCTGGCTGGGTCAAGTGGAAGGAGAATTCTTGGAGGGTAGCCTTCATGAAGTTGGTGTTCCTTCAACTGTTAATATAGCTGAATAGTATGAACACCCTTTCCCAGAGTGCTCTATCGTGTCTGGCACAGAACTCGCTCGGCTTGTACTTCAGACGAGTCTTGGACCAAGTAAATGTTGTGTCGATCCGATTTATGCTCCCGCTCATTCCACGCAAACACCCCTCAGGTATATTGTTCTCAACCGAAATGGCTCAGTGAATGAACTAGAGGCTTCTTCACGAACCTTCAACCCTCTTGCAGTATTCAACGCAATCAAGTCAGCGCCTTTTCGTTGCGTTGGGTATCCATGCGCCTGACATAAAGATAGAACACAGAATAACCTCGCTCATTTACCGACTCAAATAAGAGTTAGTCTCGCGGCTCTGATGTCCTCCAGTCCAATTGATGTAGACCTCATTTTAGGTGGTGCTAGAGTTGATAGACGCCCGCATCATTGTGCTGGGTGTCCTTGATAGGCCGAGAACGTCTCTCACTGTGAACCCCAACGCGCAAGTGTTCTTGCGTCCACCGGGGGCTCGGGCCGCCAGGAGCGGCGATATGACAGAGGGAGGAGATGTTGTGAGCAATCGTTCCGATCTACCCGCTTCTCGTGTCGCTGGTAAGCTTCTGCGTTGCCACCAACTATGTGATGAACTGATTGGTAGCTATACTGCGTACAGAAACTACTTTGCGTTCCAAACCGGTTTATGATCGCATATACCATCCAATGCCTTCACCATTACACTACAATTATCCGATGTATACTCCTGGTGGCGGTGATCGTAGGTGGTTTGTAGATATAAGAGAAATTTTGGGTGAGGAAGCCATGCAGTGGGTTGGGGGATTAATGTATGATCCACACAATATTCCCCGTGCATTCTTTTACTAAATATATCCCAGGGTTACTGTACAACTGCGCCCGCACGCTCAGGGACTTGATACCTATGATATTCAAGAGTTGGCAGAAGGAATCAGTCACAGCCACTTTGCCTCATTTACATGGCAAGACTTTCTAGCCATCGCACCTTGGATGGAGGAGAGAATTACGAAGTTTATTCATGGACAAGGCTTGGGATCCCCTTAATCCACCGTGTGTTCCCCTGTTATAATTTTCACAAGTTTAGGTGGAGACGACAGCATCTAATTGTTACTATTGCACAAAGCAAGTGGATGCTAAACTCAGCATCTCGTCATTGTGTGTTCCCACGTGTGGAGTCCTTGTCTCGTGATCGAGGTAAGACATTGCATATGTCATTCGCGGAGCTGCGGAGATGCTGAACACTTCACTTGCAATATTGCCATCCTATTGTCCTCTTCGGCAGTACCTTGCTCACTTTTGTCTTCGCCAGTGAATCTTGTCGAAGTTTTTCAGTTTCAGGTCATCGTTCCGCTGTCTGATTCATGCAATGGCTACAATTTCTGCGCTTTGCGCTGGCACCTCCTTCGGAACAATGGATACTTCGTCGCGACATGCTCCCTGAAAGGAAATTTGTGGTTCGGAAGCCAACGTAGTCATGTTCCGCTTGAGTGGGCCGTCGTCCATTTAACCAGCCTATTCCGAGAAAGAAAAATCAGTTATTCATCCCTCACTTTCTTCATATCCCTTAATCGACGTTGCAGGGCTTCGTCGTTATACCCTTCACCAACTAATTATTTCTTTAATTATGGCGCTCGTAAGATTTCCCTCTTATCAACATTCGATAAATTCATTCAATTTATCGGTCCCCGGTCGTTCACCATTCACAGTGGAGTTGTGTAACCTGTCCTAAGACCTTTGCACGCAAAGGTGATCTGACTCGACACAAGCTGTTACACACTGGCATCAAGTGGGTATTTAGACAGCATTGCACGAGTCTCCGCAGAGCTAATGGTTCTTCTAGGCCACACGTATGCGAAACTTGCGGGAAGGGCTTTGCCCAATTTTCTGGCTTGAAGACGCATCGAAATACCCAGTACGGAATTCTTAATTGATTGTTTCTTTCTGGTGTTGAATGATGGATAGTTCAAAGGCTAAGCCATTTACCTGTGGCATTGGTACCTGCAAAAAGGCTTTTGGAGACCCCTCATCATGTACTCGCCACAGGAAAGAGACGCACAGGCGCGAAGCGGCATATAGGTGTATCGTGGATGACTGCGGAACAAGGTTTGCGTGTTCACTCGAAATTCATCTGTGCGCTGGTCTCAGCCTCTCCGCTAGAATTAAACGACGATCTGCGTTCTCCGCACATCTGCGGAAGCATGGGATCGACCCCGAGTTACTTGATCTGGATTCCATTGCCTCACAGACAGGCTGCGGTGGCCAGAGTTCGCCGGAGGTGCACTTCATGTCTCCATGCGTTGCAAACGAGCTCCAGCATGCAGTGGGGGCAAAAACTGCGTCTCCCCCCACTGACTGCCACAGTAAGCGACCGCATACCCATTCAAATCATCTGTCACTAAGTTCCAAAAGATTTTCCAACCCCTGCATCACAATGCCCCTCGCTGATAAAGCACTCTGGGAGCGATGTTTCGGACAACAGCTTCTCTGCTGACCTTTTTAGCAGTCAACACGCCAGCTTTTACACTGGCTGCCCTATTGTCTCGCCAAGATGTCCACTGTTGGAGCAGGTCGTACCGGAAGTCCCTACACTTCCTCCGATGCCCCCGTACGACATGTGTGGCAACACGTACGGGCCCTATACCAAGGCATTTGATCCCAACGAAGTCTTCCCGTTCGACTATTCAATTTTTAACGTCTCTCCGCTGGAAACCCCGGCCCTTGCACCGTTCCTGGAAAGCGGTAGTGACTATTCTCGGTCATCATTCTCTTCCCCGTCGTCTTCCTGTTCCTCGTTGTATACCCCCGACTCGTTGAGCGACATCTGGTCAGCGTCGCTGCCCAGCAAGGTACCACAAGAGTTCATTCTCTTCAGCGCTACGTGATTTCCCCTGGCACCGAGCTCATGTATCGATAGATTTACCCTTGCATCACCTTCATCCGCTCTTCTATGTATTTGCCACGCCTCCCCATCCTTGCAATTCTCCACTAATACCTTTGGAACTACATCATTTTGAAATATGACCAACATTCTTTAGAACCATGCGTATGGATCGTACTGCATACCCTTTCTTTTATTCGCCAATGTAGCAATTAATCCACGAGCGTGGATGCCTCGACACCACTGCATATCAATATCAATATTGTCGAGTGTGTTGTAGATTTGTGGACGCGTCGGCAACAAGTGTAAATAACTCCCCTTGCCAAGTGTAGATTATTTCTCAAGGGTATTCCTGGCGTCTGCTCAAGCTCTCATCTCCGCTGTGTCATTCGTCGTGCTCATCCTACTGGGGGATACTTTTAGAGCCACGACCACCTCTATAGCTCTCGTTCGGGAGGACATAGCATGTTAGCATCGCCCTTGTACCCCGCTCCCCCATTTTCTACTCAGCTTCTGTCCGACGATCATTCACAGCTTAGACCGGCCAAGGATATCGATGCATTCAATAGCCTTCTCCCACCGCCCATCGAGTTCATAGAAGGATCATCATCGGGTACTTTGGCAGTTGCAGAGGGGAAATATGAACCTATCAACGGCACGCCAAAAGCAAGCAAGGTGAGCAATGTAAGACCCCTCCATGCCACTCCAACTCAGCAGCAGCAGCCTCGTGAACAACCCAAAACACCCTCCACGTCACAGTCTACCCCTTCGAAAATATCTGCACCCTCTTCAAACGTGAAGCACTCGCTGTACAACGGTACACTCGATTTCACTTGGCCACGGGGCTATACTGTTGGAAACGGTCTTCATAATACTGGAAACACTTGTTTTCTGAATAGCGCCTTGCAATGCCTCCTTCATACACCGCCGCTCCTTCGCGTTTTGCAGGCGCACTCTAAATCTGATCCTTGTAAGTTCACCGTGGCGCTCTTGCTCGTTGATACACCGATTCTTTTACCATCCTCCAGGCAGAGTCAAGGGCGGATTTTGCATGTCATGCAACCTTCGGCAGGTCATGGTGGAGTCACACCACAAGCCACACTCCTTCACGCCATACCAAATTACGACCAAGTTGCAAGGTCAGTGTCGATTCCTCCATTTTTAGTGGTATTGACTGACAGGTCTTGGCAGTAATCGCAAAGCACATGCGCAAGGGTAGGCAAGAAGATTCGCACGAATTTCTCCGGTATGCCATCGATGCGTTACAAAAGTCGTGTCTGGCTGGGTACCCACCGTGCGCATCTTTCCTCTCTTCGCCTGAACACAGTCCCTCACGAATTATTCAGGAAAATGGACCATAAATTGGCTGAGACAACATGGGTACACAAGATCTTTGGCGGACGATTGCGTTCTCGAGTAACATGCCGAGAATGCAACTATAACAGTGACACATTCGACAGCATGTTAGACATAAGCTTGGACATATACGGTACCTCAAGTTTGAAGGAAGCATTCAGGAAGTTCGTCGCTGTGGATTGCTTAAAAGGCGCAGACAAGTACAAATGCGAGAAGTGAGTATCCACGCGTGAGCAGAGTGATGTGTTTCGCTGACGACTTTGAGTGAAGGTGCAAGAGGGCCGTGGTAGCCGAGAAACGTTTCACCATCCACGATGCTCCCGCTGTGCTAACAGTTCATTTGAAACGCTTCTCTCCGCTGGGTCGCAAGATCGGCCATTTTATCAGCTACGACGAGCGCCTGTCGCTTCGATCTGTGATGAGCGAGGGTCAATTTGGACCTTCGTATTCACTGTATGGTGTTATCTGCCATGCCGGCGGTGGACCGAATTCGGGTCACTACTTTGCGCACGTCAAAGCGGCCAATGGGCGCTGGTTCGAAATGAACGACGATATGGTTTCGCCCCACCATGGTACTCCTGTAGGGATGAAGAACGCATATATGTTGTTCTATACGCGTGACAAGGGACAATCCCTCGACGCTGCTCTCAGTCACCCGAGCCCAGTGGTCAGTACCACGAAGAACGGCGTCGTTGCTGGCATGAAGAAGCGGAAGATCGTAGACCCAGATGAAGAGGACTTGGGTGTTAAAACCGACCGCCCCTTCATTGGCCCCCTTGTCCCTTCACCCATGCATAACGGCCTGAGTGACAAAAAAGCAGCCCCTACGACGCCTCTTCCTGACCCCCAGGCCACTACCTTGAAACAGAAGATCACAGCTGTAGCTACCCGGCCGAGCACTGCCCTCACAAGCCTTGCTCAATACGACGACGACGACGACATGGACACTTCCTCAGAGTCCAAAGCGGTGGACCCTAAGGCAACCACAAGTGTCGAGTCATCTTCGCCTCCGCCGCCTCCTTCCACGGACTCACCTCAGTCGCCCTCTTCCTCAGATAGCACGTCCATCCCCCCAATACCTATACAATCCACGGATACCCCACGTCCCAATGGCATCACTCCAAGCAGTTTCTACGCATCCACGCCGAAGAATGACAAGAAGCGCAAATCGCCTTTTGGTGATGAAGACAACCACGGTTCGCATACCAAGCGCCACGCCATATCACCCATGCACACACCTTCTCCGAGACGTATACCGCATGAACAGCGTAGAAAGTCTTCCTTTGGCGGTGGCGCTATAAATCCCTGGGGTCGAATGGCTGGGAACAATACGCTCCGCAATTCGGATGGCCGTCATAGGTCAAGGCCTAGCAACAAGCGGAGAATGATTATATAGCTGTTGTACTTGTGCTGTATTTTCAGTTGCGGACGGGTGGCGGTATCTTTTTGCGTTCGCAGTTTGTAACGAGTGGCATGTGGGAGTTATATAAAGTGAACGGGTGATGCCAAGTAGATTCTACAATTTCGCCTTAATCTCCGTGGTCTTCGGGCTGTCCTCTTGCTCATCCCACCAGACGACAGTGACGGTGGTGTCGTCACGGTATCGCCGAGCAAAAGGTGAGGGAATGCTCATCAACCTCCGAAGTGCGCTGGTATCACCTCCGCCGAACGCGTTGCGGATGAGGTGAGTGCTGAGGTTGTCCTCTCCGAAGAACCACGAGCCCGTGATGCTATCCTTTTTCTTGTCCTTACCCTCTACGGTCGGCGATCCGGAAGATGTCGGGACCAAGGTCGGCAGCTTGGTCTTAGGAATGATACCTCTGAGCCCGTTCAAATGACCGCCCACGAGAGCGACCACTTCTTCTGAACTCAGCTTGTCCCAAAGACCATCAGTGGCAAGCACGACAAACCGCATGGATGAGGATTGCTTCGAGGTATTCGTGGCGCTGTCGCCCAATGAGAACTTGCGGTGGGTAACGACGGGAGTTGCGGTGACGTATGGGGGTGTTTTGAAAGACGACGGAGCTGGTCGCAGTGGTTGGTTGTTCCCAATGAGGAATGCATGATTCAAACTTGAAGGGAGTGGTGAGATATGGATCAAGCAGAAATAAACAGAACGACACTTACACATCCTGAACTTCGCGTGGCCACTTGTAACGAGCATCTCCAAATGCTCTCGTGGGTTCAAGCCCTCCCAGGACCCGTCCGGCACGGATGACGTTGTCAGCTTCGTCTGGGGGGTGCTCCAATTGAATTCTTTTTGGAGATTAGCCATCGGTGAGAAACAGGTGGGAACTGAACATACCTCTTCAACTCATTTGGATTCCGGCCCGTTTGGTCCTCGCTGAGAACCTCGACCTTCCAAGAGCCTGTACCATCTTCTTTCTCCTCCCAGATTCCCGCAATTGCTCGACTGTCGCCAGAACACGCAACATACAGATCGCGTTGAGCTGTGTCGAAGACGGCCATCAAAGCACAGCTGCCTAAAATGGGTCTGAACACCACGAAATCAACGAGAGATACATTGCAAGCGCACCAGAAACCGCTGGAAGCATTGTCGTTAGTGCGAGAGGATGCTGGCTTAAGTCAGGCACTATCTTCTTTTTTACGGATTCGTTGTCTATGTTGCTAGCGAGAACCTTCAATGGCGCGTTAACCAGCTCTTCGTCGAGTTTTGTGAAAGCCCCTTGTATGGCAAGGGAGATGTTATGAGGGCTCTGTACTGCGGGCTTTTGGAATATTGAACCAGACGATCCATTGATGAGTGAGGAAAGTTGTAAAGCAACAGCGTTTATCAACGTCTTGGACAGAATGCGGGAGGTGTGAGGACCCCCGTGGCCATCCATGACTGTAAAGAATATCCAATCTCCAGGCCCCACAGGGTCAGAGAGATCACGGGCAATAATAGCGTCAGCATGGGCGTCTTCCAAAGGGTCATTCGCCGCCACAGATGTCGTGCTATGTCTCCATGTTATACCCCCGGGTCGGGTGACGTTGTCGGATTTAACGTTCGCGTTGAGACGCTGTTCGACAGCGCTCAGGGAGAGCAAGGGGAATGTCTTGGTGGTCATGACTGGTGCTCCGTCAGCACCCCGGACCTTGAGGGAAAGGTCGAAGGTTTGTGGTTTGTTGTAACGGTAGTAAAGATAACTCGGGGTTCCGACAATAACTGTGGTCGCAGCTATGGGTTTCCAGATCCTTCGAAGCATTATAGGACGTCTATGTGTAGTAACGAGACTGAATGACAGTATCACAGGCTCCCAGGATGATATGGAGTAGTGGACAAGACTTCAAAGGTTTATGTCTGCAGACTCCAGGCTAAGCGCTAATGTTTGGAAAGGTGCCGAACAAGCGCGTCGCGGCTTGTCACGTGAACATCGTCGGGACTCAAATCGATAAGATTATTCCCATCGCCATACGTACCCAACGAAGGCCACGACTTTCCCACAGACCTCGACATTGGCGTCTAAGTCTGTTCTTTCCTTCGTCTGTCTTCATCCGTGCATCTCCAGCTACTTTGTTACTTCCATTAAGGGCTGCCAGTTAGATGTCCAGCGTGAGATCTCAAGCGGCAGTCGCGTGGGTGAAGATGGGACCAAGGGAGGGGGAGGCTTCAACAGACGGCACATTTGGCAATGAAGATCATGGTGATATAGGGCTCGAACCTCTCTCACAACCTCTGGTGAACGTGAGTGAAGATATGTGTCTGATTTTCAACGCTCCCAAGCCTCAAGCATGTCCTATTCTGTCACCCACGAAGATCTCAAGTGTTGTGATGTCTCCTGAAGAATATTCACAAGCGCCCCTGAGCAAGATTCAAGCGGCGTCCTCTCTGCAGCCCTCGTCCGAATTTCTAGCGTCACTGGGCATCAAAGTACGAGATTTTGCGTATGAGAACACCCTCCCCGCCATTGCTCCCGTTCCGCGTATGCCCCGGCAAGTACAGCCAGCTCCTCGGGCACTGAAGCGCTCCCAGAGGGACTGGGAGGACGCAAGGGAGGACTTGCAGGGTTCACATTCAATAGGCACACTCTCTGGACCACAGCCCTTCCAATCGAGGCGAACGCCCTCCAAGTCATTAGAACGCAAGCCTACTGAGCCACTGGAGCAAGGGACGGTTCAGTACACTCGCACGTTAGAACGAATAGCCATCTATGAGATGCGGTCCATCGTGTCTTCGATCCAAGCCACTGCATTTCCAGCCACTCGGCGCCAAAGCTTATCCGCTAGCCCGCCAACATCACCAATAACTCCATCACTCCCGCAGGTTGCATCACAAGAGTCGGAACTCGTCCAGACTCCACCTGCGATCCCCTTTATAATACACATGGATGACACCAGCACGATACCAGCTTCACAGCTCGATTCGGAATCACAGGCAATGTCTGTACACCCCATGCTCTTCTCCCAGTTTGCACTGTCACCGCAGCCATCCCCACGGCCGTCTTCCCCGGATTTCACTTCTCATTCACCTTTGCCGCAGCAGGCATCGCCTTCGGGACTGGTCGATCCATTCCTTGAATTGCTCCATCCGGTCGATGAGTCAGGAAAGGGTTGTCGTGGCCGCAAGAACCGTGATCGTGGCACTGTGAGCGCGACACCTTCCTCGAACCGATATGAACTCCGTCAGCGACCCATTCTGTCTTCTCGCACATCCACACTGTACGCGCCATATCCACTGCTTCCACCTGTCAAACGAACACAACGTCCCACGTCTAAGTCGCTTCCACAGCGGACACGACATGGACTCCGTTGATGGGGGCATTCACTAATAGGGCTCCGTCAGCGCTACACTGTTGCAGCCTGTATTTCATCATGCTGGGACCTTTATTTATTTTTATTGCTGTTGTCTCTCTGTTGTTCCAGGAAGGGATTTGACACCCACTACCAACAATCGCATGCAACCCTCCTGTCGTATCTCTCTCACTCCATCGCAAACTGTTTAGTTGCGTTCATTAGTTATTTCCCCTGCTTCGCATGGATAGCGGGAAACTACATACATGTAATGTCCCTACGAGGTGTAGCATGCACGATCATTGATGGATCCTCTCCTGTGATGGTGCGTCGAACCGAACCGTATTATTAAGGGGCAGGGTTCACTTGAGAACACCAAATCTGGAGGAAAATCTACTTCCAAGGTACGAACTGGTATGGACTGCCTTGCCAAGGGCTGGGCAAATCTGATATGGGGAAGTGAGCTGATCACGCCTGCACACGCTCATAGTACGGTTGATGGCAACCAGGCCATAAAAGGCTTCCGCGACGGTTCCAAATGTTTAATATTGATCTTGCACTACACAGTTCACTAATGAACCTGTCGCGTCCAATTCTGCATGTACTCGACGAAGGCGTGTTGGCTGTTCTGATTGAAATGAAACATAATGAAAATCTCATAAACCTTGCGCTAACGGGATTTGTAGATCCGAGATGGACCAGTTTTCTCTCCTGCGGCGTGCGGGGGCGCCATCTACTCACGATGTTCCGGAACGTCGGGGGGAATGAAGATGCGCCGTACTAGAGCCTTGGCATCGGGCTCACTGCGGCGGACTGCGGCGCGCGCTTTGCAACGTGCTCGAAGTATCCAGCTGTCGACCCATTCGCCTCCTCTTGGCTTACCTTGCATGTCAACACTGATAGGCGGCTCGTCTGGGTCAAAAACACCGAGGAGCATGATCATTGATATGGTGAAGTTGCAGCAACCCAGTGGGCCATCGACTTGGCTGGGGGGCGAGTCACCTTTTGACATGGTAGAATCAGCTCGTTCAGCCAATGAGAAGACAAAGTGCACAAGGGTCGTTCATTTCAGCGGTGGTACGGATGTAACACCCCTGACAGGCACGTAAAGATAAGATTTTGCAACGTAAGGTAAATTTTAGCCCCGGATCAACTCGAAGTCGAGCCAGGGTGGTGTCAGTCATATGATACCGCTCATCACTGAGTTCGTGAGGCTGGGTGGTGCGGTCCGGTGCGATCAGTACCTTTGCTCATCCCGCAGGGGGTGTTCGGAGATTACGACTGGATTACGACTGGATTACGGAACTAGACAATTTTCAACAAACCTGCAATATTAGTTTTGGTGCTAATGTCAGATCTATCCGATTGTCACGACGAAGGTAGATCTGACATACAAATTTTAGCACTCAGCACCCTCCTCTCATTAATTAACTCTACCTCCCCCTCTATCTATCCCCCCCCCCCTCCCGTTCATGGTTTATGGCGGTCAACGGCCCTTCCAATGTCACCATCACCCTCCTCCCCGTCACCCTGTCCCTCGTACACATACCCCGCTCACGTCTCCCCCAACTCTCACATGCCGTCCTCAGGCAGATCTTGCAGCCGAACCCTACCTTCCTCAATGTTACCTGCAACGAGATCGAGCTCAGTCTATTCGCGGAGCATCGCATTCTAGAGGACTTCGAGGCCATAGCCAGGCGTGACCGACAAAGACAGCGATCTCGCTCTGGGTCTGGGTCCAGTCGCAAACGCACCATGCCCTCTGATGCTGACCGGGTCGAAATATCGTATGAAAAATGGAACGTCCTCCAGATTGACTCCCACTCCGATCAGCTTGGTATGTCTTAATGATTTTGACCTGCTTAATCATTGCTGACAACACTTGCACGAGCAGACAATTCAGGGGCCCGAGTCCACGAGCTCTCTGCTCCTTTGGCTGCGGCTGGCATTTCGATATTGTACCAATCCTCATACATGAGCGACTTCATATTCGTGCGTAGAACCACATCGACGGCATGGCAGCTGATTCAATCGGGACATTCGCAGGTCAAGGAAACCAGACTTCAGGAAGTCATGGTTCAGTTCAGGGCTGCCGGGTTTGACTTGTATTCATCCAATCCGGAAATGTTGATGTCCAGAATCGCATCTCCTCTCCTATCACCAATTCTAATGCATGAATTACAAGTCAGTGACCTAGTAGGCCCAGAGTTTAGTCCTGAGTCTGGTGCTGTTTGGACGCGGACACGAAAAAGTGTTGACGCCTCGGTGTCAGCTGCAGCATTGGCACTCCACAATCTGAGCAGTAATGGTGGCGAGGAAAACGAGGAGAAACGACCTCAAGTCCATCGACCTCCTTCACGAAACAAATCTCACTCACCTTCGTCCAATGAGGTTACTATTTTGACCTCAAAGCTCGCATGTGTCGGACTATCGGACGAAAGCATGGACAGTTGGGCCCTCAAAGTGGTCAAACTCGTTGCCTTTCCGGACCTCATCCCAGTCAAGTCAGACTTCTGGCACAACGTTGACTACGCCTCCCCGGATGGGGTTACGAAGACACCATCCCGTGTAGAAGTCGAGGCAATCTCGATTCCTTCTTTCCTGCCCCGGTCTCGCAAAGCCTCGTTTTCAACCGATTCTATCTCATCTTGTAGTGAAGAAGATGAAGGTTACTTCTCTCATTCCCCTTGCCGAAACCACTCCACGACCTCACTCACATCTTTAGCGGGATCCCGCTCATATCCTGATATCTCACAAGCGATCCCGTCATCTACACCCTCTTTCAAACCGACAGCGAAATACGTCATCACGCAGGTACCTCCGCTTTCCCCGGTAGGATCGAAGCCAGGTTGTCTTAGGCGAAGCACTATACATTCAGAGAACCTCGCACCTGCGGATAAGCAAATGAACGGTACACAACCAAAGGTGCCGTTTTTCAGCTTTACGCGGACATCCGAAGGCTCTTCTCTAACAACCGACGTCTCTCTTCTCGCCGCCCTGTTTCCGCCAAGCGAGAGGCACATGCTTATCTGCGCTGAGGAGCTCGATGCACTCGATGGTCATCACTCAAACTCAGATTCCGAATCTGACGAAGATCAAGACGACGGCACGTCATCAGAAGGCGGGACTCTGCAGTGCCTTCAAATCGACCTGCGCCGCTTCGGTCTAGGTGCGTGCAATCTATGTACAGAGATGCCGATTAACGAGAATCCGTTTCCAACCACAGATAAGCATGGACTCGTTAATCGCTATTCGCGAGTACTCGAAGAGAATGGAATCAATCACATGTATAGTTCCACTTTCAAGACTGCGAATCTTCTTGTGAGTTTGACCTTCACCCATCGATTGATGTGGCGTTAATCTTTGCTATTATAGGTTGCGAAGGCATATGCCAGCCGCGCTCGTAATCTCCTGAGATCTTGCTGATTGATCGACGCTCAAAAACCTGCATTCTCTCATTTTTTGAAAAGGCATTGCTTGCCAGTCACGGCATCAGCCGCCGCCGCCTCCGCCCTGCGGGGCTCTTGGATACTTGCGATGAGATACCTCGCCTACTGCATGATTGATTCTTGCCTTGCGACGTATCATGCATTCATGTCCCTATCTCTCGCCTTTTATCAATTCAATCATACGGACGTAACCTATTACCATCCCTCCCTTGGCATTGATTTCAGAGCGGAGGTTCAACGTTCAACGTTCATCTCCGAATCTTGACGTTTTTTGTATTGTATTCTCTTCATGGGTTGATCATATCGTATGTAGGAACTACTAGTAAGTATCACATGAAAGTTTGTGGTGCACCTTGTTACGTTAGGTTGCGTAGTGTCTGCAAACGAGTCTTGAATATCGACTTGTGCACTACCTCTAAATTTCCGCATCTCCATGATACGCACCTCTAATGCTCGCCACGTACTTACACAACTTGGTCACTTCGGAATTTCAAGTGACGATTGTGGATTCTGCCCACAGATAACGTTCGCCATCCAGATTGGCGGAACCGCTCCTCGCACTAAAAGAAACAGGGGCTCTACCTCGGCTGGTGAAGCGAGTCGACTGAGTCGCCTAAGTTTCATGTTCCCTGATCATCGATATCGTAACTTGAACTTAAACTTGTACATGTTATGGACACCTGACTCGGGAATATGCACGCAACTCACTGAGTACGTCATCATTCTTTGACCATCATCTGCATCCAAAGGAGATAGATAAAGGATAATCTACCGAACATTTCTATTGGCCCTACAATGAACAGCAAACTCTCACGCCGCCTTCTTGTTCTCTTGTACCAGCTTGATTTCATCTTCTCTGATGGCAGTCACCTTGCGGAAATGTTGCATGCCATGGTCAGCATTTGTGAGCTATGTATCCGGAACGTTAGGTTGCCTCGAAAGATAGTGACTCCGATCCCTACCTCCTGCGCAAGATCGCGAACGAAGCTTGGAAGCAACTTCATGATCAACGATGAGTAAGCAAAAACAGGCAAGAATAACATCTGCGACTGCTGCGAGTCCAGAGCAGTAATGATTGCCTTGACAATCGTCACTGGGGGCAAAGAGGGCGCGAAGAACCGGTAAAATGCGTTGTTTGGAGTGGTGAACGTGGAGAACATGGGTGTGTGAACGTGGCCTGGGCAGACAAGCGTCGTACGGATTCCTGGACAATGGTAACTTGGAACGGTTCGTGAGTATCCGGAACCAGAAGAGAAACGATGCATACCGGTTGTTCAGCTCATAGCGAAGCGACTCATGCATGTTTACAACCGCGGCCTTCGAAGCAGTGTAGTCCGCTGAAAGGTGTCAACGAAGGCTACACAGACGACTGAATATCTTGGATTTACTCATCTGAGCACAGCCCACGAGACCCAGCACAGACGCCACAGTGACCTGGGAAAGTATGAGAGATGGTCTCACTCGTTACTGAACGTTCATACAATGTGTCCACTCTTCCTTTTTAGCATGTTCGGCAAAAAGGCCTTGAGTATCCAAAAGTGGGCGAAAGTGTTCACGCCAAAAGTCCTGACAGTCTCTGTGAGCATTCACGATAAAGCCACCGGGAGGTGAAATTCTCGCACTGATATATATCTTCAGGCCTGAGATCGAGAATCAGTTTCCCTTGGACTACTCCGGCGTTATTGACGAGCATTGTTGGGTGACCGATCTAGAGATATTGAACGCCCCCACGACCCACAAGTCAGCACGAGATATTCACCTCTTCAATGACCTTTTTCGAAACTGCCTCGACTTCCTCCCATTGCGAAACATCACATTTGTAGTATGTGATATTGACTAGAGATGAGAACTGTCAGCAATGATTCCAGAGAGGGACGAGAATACAAACAGTTTTCAGTTTGTATGGGTTTGATATCGAGAACAACCACGTTAACATTGCGAACCGCGAGAGTATTGGCCAGTAATTCTCCTATACCAGAGGAGCCTGGTGACACATGTCAGCTTCGGGGAGGTTCCCCAACTGCTACACGTACCCCCAGTGATGACCACAATCTGCTCGCTCCAGTCCAAAGGCTTGGGAGCAAAAAACAAGCTCCCTTGGTTCCTATACAGGGTTGAGAGCCACTTCAGCATCCCTGGGTGTGGTATCAGCGGACGAATATCAGTAAAGGCATTTTCGCTCACAAAACGCAGAAACCACAGCGCAGTAACTCGCAGAGTTGACCACGGCGGGGCTTATCACCCCCTTTCCTTGAAACAAGTAGAATATGGGAATAAAGAACGTGAAGAAAGGGCCTGGGTAGAATTCAGTGTCGAACCTGATAGCTGATTGGGAGACAACGAACTGAACGCGGTTTGTGCGAGGACCTTGACCACCATGTCAATGTCTACATTGTCGTACAAGGCGGTTGCATCATAGCTGCCTGGTTGCGGTGCCATAGCTTGTGAAACACCTTTCGTTGGAAGACGTTATTGTTGAAATGGAGGTGACTATAAGCTGGGGGTTATTCTGGGTTATTGGCGTCTTTCAAGAAGTAACCTACGATTGTTTCGATTCCTTTGGCCAGTCTGCCCAACTGACGTCTCTTGGTACAGTACCTGTCGTCGCGGTGCACACGATTGGATTTGGCGCTGGCCCATCACCAGTGCAATGATTCCGCCTAAATGGCCTCCAACAAAGTTCCAAGCCGAACTCCGATCTTACTACGCAAGCACGGAATCGTTCATCTGACGGCCACTACCACCCCACAGTACGGCGTCAGCGACTCCTGGACCCGCTCCAGATTACTTATGGTGAGGGTGTCGTCTAGAATTGAAGCTCCCCTACGAGGCAGAAAGCTGAGTGACCAGGTATTGCCACAGTTATACTTTTAGAGTCGGATGCAAAGAGAAGTTCAAGTCACAATGAAAATTGGTGTGTACCATCATCGATGGAGCGGGGATTCAACATGGAATTCTGGAGGTTGAAAGGAGCGTTTGTAACCTCCCGCAGGTTAAACTCGAACCACATTCGTCACATTGTTTTGCGCGTACGCCGAGTCGCCTTTCTATAAACTCTGTGCTTCTCGTTTTGCAGGCCTGCAGTCACCCCTGATCTCTCCCTGGCGAATAATAATGGGGGCGGAAGCAAGTCGCCAGCCTACGGAATCTCAAGCGAAGGAAGATGAGGCAGGTGTGGTCCTCTCGGACATTGGTCAAGTTGAACCCCACGCCGAGCCCGGCGAGCACAAAGTCAATGACACTAAGCTCTGTCAACCGACACTAGCCCCGACCGCTCTTCTGTTGTCCGACAAGAAGGTGAGCGCCCACTCGACTGTTATCGCATATTGGTCATTGAGGCTGTCTAGCAACCTACTATCACCCGCGAGTACGAAGAAACAGCCTCCGCACCGCGTTACAACTCCGTGTTACACGCACACATGGCCGATGTCAGCGATTCTGTATGGGGTCTCAATCAAGTCATGCTGTCCAGAACGTTAATTGCTCACCAACATCGCAGCCTCGGGAGAGCATTTTCAGAACGCAAGAAGTAGGTTCCTTCGCGGTCTAGTGACCGATGAACGTTTGGCTAAAACTGTGAATTTTAGATCCAGCCTGACGTCAATGAAACAAAAGTTGCTACACCTTCCGCTGGGGTTGACCACAAAGTCATCGAGGACAAGGTCAACGAGCGTGTGTCAACTTCTCGAAGCGCATCCCCTCAAGATGTAGATCATTTGGTTCTAACATACATCTCTCGGTGTTGTGTGATCTTACCTCTTTGAACAGGTTATCAGAAGCTCTTTTCCGTCTCTGCCACAATTGACGGAGAGTGGGGAAATAATTTCTCACTTGATGAGTGACGATCCGCAGGTGCTGTTCGACGGCTCCTCTACACAATTCGGTCTGGAGCCTGGAGGATCCTCGGTGGGTGCACTTTTGAGACCGCTTGCCCCTGCCATGTTTTGCTGACCTGGTCAAGGTCACGAGCCCGCCAGAACAGGAGGAATTTGATTATCACGCAGAGGAGCAGAGCGTCCTGCCCCCCGTAGAACCTGTCTGTTTCGTTTAAAATGTGGTTCGCTGATTTTCTTTTAGTTGACCGAAACCACGGGCTCCAGTTCAAAGGGTAGCGATTCCATACAGTCCATCATTATTCCCGAGTCATTCGAGTGTGATGATTCAACCCCGAAA
Source organism: Paxillus rubicundulus Ve08.2h10 (assembly GCA_000827395.1). Taxonomy (NCBI): domain Eukaryota; kingdom Fungi; phylum Basidiomycota; class Agaricomycetes; order Boletales; family Paxillaceae; genus Paxillus; species Paxillus rubicundulus. The sequence continues at coordinate 33,835 of KN824832.1, read as the reverse complement.
CTAGACGCAACTGGGAATTTTGTAAGTTCACCGTCGGCAGTACTCCACGTACTTATGGCATTGGTTTCAGCCATCTGCTGATGCAGCAGCTGCACGCTTTCGAAGGTGCTCATCAGATTCGAGTATTGCAGGTCATTTGGCAGCTCCGCCGCTTTTGTTACCCGGGTCGGTTGTCGAGCGCGCCGAGGAGTGCATTAAAGTCGCGAGCGATTTCCAAAAGGAAACTTCAATTCCTGTTGCTGCAACGTATGCAGACGCTACTAACGTAAGTGGCAATGTCGTTTTGATTGTGTGACATACCCTCACGTGGCAGTAGTTGGCTGCGAAGTATCCACATCTAGCCTCCAAAATTCTCGTGTCTCCTCTTAGGGCTTCTGGTGGCGCATCTTTCCAAGAGAAGGTCGACGTGTTCGCATTGTCTAAGGCCGACAAGGATTGCAAGGTCCAAAGCCCAAAGAGGAACAACCGCGAACGAGGCCGCGGGAAGCCGCCTAGATCTCGTCAAGCCCGAGATAGGAAGCCAGCGATACACACGGAGAAGGTACACACAGCTTCCCAACAGAAGAGTGACGACGGGCCTTTAGGGCTGGGGCGGAAGGTTTCTTCAGGTGCCCACCCTGGATCTCTAACGCAGAAGGATAGCAGCCGCAAACTGGCTGCGGCAACGGTAGGCGGAGGAGCCGCCACTGCGCCCAGGGAACATCAGGAGTCACCTGATCCTGATCGCATTGGAGGTTACAGCCGTAGGCGGCCCAAAAGTAGTGGTCCATACGCCGACGGAGCACCACAAGTTCTTCAAACTACCCCACGACGTTCGGTCGATGTGTCGATGGCTATCCGTGCGACCGCGAAGCATGCAAGGAAGCGATCTGTTCCTCGGGCACACTCAAGGCACCGCGCCACTGAGGCTGCCCCCGTTTCGGATTCAAGCGACCCGGGTGCAAGAAGGGTGTCAGAGAGATGTTCCTCCGCAAGTTCACGAATTGGACATTGCGGTAGAGCCGATATCGAACGAACCAGTGACCATACTAGTTACCAACACGAGGTTCTACATGACCATAAGGCCTTGCGGGCATACGATTGCATGCTGGGTTCTCATGTCTTACAAGGAGACAACTTGGTCATAACAACACCGTCTGCTTCTAAGATTGAGGAGTTTCGACAACATGCGATGTCCAGCAGGAGTCATGACACCTCCCACGATGCACGCCCTCGGACGTCGTTGAACACTTCTGCGTATCTCCCAAAGCATCACATATTATCTGCGATTCAATTGCCGCCTAGCCCACGATCGCGATCTGGAAGTGATCATCTGCCCCCTTTCACGAATTCTTTTGGGATCCTAGATGCCTCCGGTGCAAGAGTTCCCGTGTCAGGAGGACAAGAGCAATTTCTACGGTTGGAACATAGGCTGTCGCAGGCGGGGGGAACGTTGTATGGCGACACGGCTTTGGGGGGAACCTCGGGTAATCGGGCATACTCTCTCTCTCACGGGGCGCAGGTTGCAACAGGCAGGACGGGGATCACGACGATAGAAAGGAAATCAAGTTCTTCGTACATTCCGACGCGCATACCCGTGGCACAGGCCAGCGCATCGCGGACAAATGCGGGTTACTCGTTTCGGTGTGTTGCTCACCGCAATCCAGAGCAACAGCCCCTCGGTGGAGCAATGAGACAGCCAGACTTGGATCGCGTGTGAGGGTAGGTGTACGGTGTCGAGAATTGTTTCAGGTGGTTTTTTTTGGCGTATATTTTGTAGACCGGTCTTTTGTGTCATTTCGTCGTAGTATGCACTACAACCATGTTGTCAAATCAACATAGTCTGATCAGGAGTTGGCAATGACCTCTGGAAGATCGACTGCCTAATCCAGTAAGAGTCCACGGTCACGAGTAGCAACGAGAACGACAAGGCCAAGTACGAACGATTGCTTCCTCAGCTACCCTCAACGTCAACCACCACGCTTGGGAAGCACAGGCTGCCTGGGAAGCATGACAGGACCACCCGCCAAGGTGTTGTACACCCTCAACGTGTACGGTGCCACACCGATCTCGCGCAACAACTTGAATAAGGATACTGTTAGAAGGGAGGTGTTCTCATACCCACTCCAACGGCCTAGCGACCGGTAAACTGCTCAAGAAGGCACGATGGATGTCATAGGACTACGAGGGCATTCACCTTCCTGTTCGGAAGGAGTGCCAGAGGACTCGATAGATCAATCAAATATGGCTTCGCCAACTTACCACTCGTGTGTCACCATTCACCGAAGGTATCTGAATCCGAATCATATCTCCGCTTGGTAGCTCAGCATATCCGTGGCGTATCTTCGGTGGGATTTGATTTTCCGGTCGCTCAGCTGCCTCGCTTTGCTGCTCATCCACCCCGAGCCATGCCACCAGCAACCCAGGCAGTCCTGAAACACTACTCCTCCAGGACAAGCTTACTCCCCCGTCGCGCTGGCAATAGGTTGTCGCCACCAAGCAGAGTGCATAGTTTTGCCAGTGCCTCAGTAAGTTTTCCATTTTCTTCCGCTCTGATGCTCTCACGAAGAGACGGCAGTCAGACTCTCCGTACCCTACAAGCTCAGCTTTAGGAGTAGGGAGTGTATCCAATCGCGTTTGTGACTGAGTTTCTACCTCGTTGTGTAGCTCACCCGTTTCATAGTTTCATCTATCACCTGACCCGCGTCAATGGGGCTCCAACTTGTATGCTGACTCCAAGGACCCTGATGATGACTTGCATAATCCAGACGTGAACGACTCAGCAACGTGGCTACATGTCACTGCCCGTGGCGTCGCAAACATGGGATGCTTGATCATCATCCTCGTTGGACTAGTTACGCTCTTGTAAGTCGTGCTTTTTTCTTTTCTTCGTGGAGATGCCACTTACCAGTTCTCGAAAGTGCGGGATATCCTATTGTCACATTCTTTACGAAGAAACAGATGTCGAACAACGGGGGGTTCAACCTAGGTGGTACAAATGCAAGTGGCCAGGTGAGTCGGTCACGGAAGGTGTTTTCTTTGATGGACATGAACCGATCCACGGATAAGATACCGACGATGTCAGGAAACAGGGGGCTCATTGATATCGATACACCGAAAGAAGCATACACAAAGCCATCCTGGAACGGTGGTCCTGATATGGAGCTGGTCTTCTCGGACGAGTTCAACGTTCCTGGCAGAACATTTTGGCCTGGGGATGATCCCTACTGGGAGGCAGCCAACTTACACTACTGGGTCCGTGCAACCTATGGTCGTCTGTGATTACACACCGGATTAAACCCCTACTCAGGAAACAAATAATCTAGAATGGTACGACCCAGAGGCAATCGTTACGCAAGACGGCAGTCTTGTTGTCACGCTCTCCCAAAAGGAGACACACGATCTGCAGTATCAAGGAGGTGGGTATCTTGGAGTTCATCACTTCACTTGTTGACTAAATCTACGTATCTGAAGGGATGCTGTCGACCTGGTTTGTTTCTATTGCTTGCTCCAAATTTTGATGTTCGGTAACCAATCTATGGCTGCAGGAACAAACTCTGTTATACTGGCGGATATATCGAAGCCAATGTTTCTCTTCCCGGCGTCAGCAATGTTGCCGGTACGTCCCCCCTAAAGTATATATCACTGGATTTCCAATGATGGGTTTCAAAGGGTTTTGGCCTGCAATATGGACGCTAGGGAACCTTGGACGAGCCGGTTATGGTGCCACTCTGGAAGGCATGGTAAGAATTCGTTACGGGCTTGGCCAGTGCTGTGATGAGGTCAGAGCTAACCCCTGCCTAGTGGCCATATACGTACGATGCATGTGACGTTGGCACCGTGGCAAACCAATCTATCAATGGGCAACCGGTTGCAGCGACGGAAGGTGGTGACCCCAATCAAGATGGCGCTCTATCATATCTCCCGGGTCAACGGCTATCGCGTTGCACATGTCCAGGAGAGTCACATCCTGGGCCTAAGCATTCAGATGGTACATTCGTCGGTCGTGCAGCACCCGAGATAGACATGTTCGAGGCGCAGGTCAGGGTTTCCTTTTCTGACCTTCCACACGGAGCTAAGATCTTCGTTGTTTCAGATCACGGGCACTCCCTTGGTGGGCCAAGTATCCCAGTCGGCTCAATGGGCGGTTGGTTGTTCTCATGTTTCTATGGCCAAGCCAAGCTTACTGACATCCTCCGCATTCTAATAAAAGCCATTCAATGCGGGTTATATCTGGCAAAACACCTCGGCGAATGAGGTGATTCCCGACCCATCCATTAGTGCTCAAAATACGTACATTGGTGGAGTGCTACAACAAGCCGTTTCAGTGGTGACAAAGACGGACCAAAATTGTTACGAGGGTGAGACTGGATGTTTTTCGATCTATGGCTTTGAGGTGTGTCGTTTTGTCGGTTTACAGAGTACACAACTGACTGGGAAGTCTGGACATAGTACGTCCCTGGATTTGATAACGCGGTAGGTTGAACGATGCTAGCAGGATGCTGAAGGAGTGGCGTCTTACTGACAGATGGACAGTACGTAACGTGGGTATCCAACAACCGAGTTACCTGGACGCTCAACGTCGCTGGTTTGGGAGCCGACTCCGCTGCCCAGATCTCCGCGCGCCCTATCCCTCAGGAACCAATGGTACGTCTCTAAATTTGGACTTGTGTAGGCGGCAAAGACAATCAAGCTCTTATTGAACCAGTACATCATCGTCAACCTGGGGATGTCGACCAACTTTGGGCCAGTTGACTTCGACCACCTGCCGTTCCCAGCCCATTTGAGAGTCGACTATATACGAGTGTATCAGCCTTCGAACGCGCGCAATATTGGGTGCGATCCCAAGGATTTCCCTACGGCCGAGTACATCAATACGTGGGTCTTGCGTCTTGTCATTGGTTATTGTATTTGATCACAAAGACCATCTTCAGATACTTTGAGGCGTATACCAATCCGAACCTCACGACGTGGTCAGGAGACTACGGGCAGCCTGTCCCTAAGAACCGATTCCTTGGTGAATGCTGAAGGACGCCCGCGCTGCATATATGTCTACCACTCATCATCCGAGCTCGAGTTGCAGAGCCGCTCTCAATGGACACAGTACTGTATCCTTAAGTTATACTTCCACATTAGACATTTCCCCACCCTCTGCCACTCAGTTGTGACTATACCTGTGTTGCTTTCCAACCAATTTGCTTTCGACCACACCCCACTACGGCATAGGCACGCATATGGATAGCCTACCCCCTTTGGACAGCGTTTGCAGGACGGTCCGAGCAAAACATTCAATTTTAACGAGATTCAATTTATTCTAGATTACAGCCCTACCCACTGTCAAGGACAGGAGGCAATGTGTACTTGCCTCTAACAATATATTTTCTGGATATCGTGTGTATCCTAACACTTTGCTTCAAGTGCAGTGAGGGACGCCCATGCCTCCAACTAGAAATTATGCGTCTGAGACTCGCGGAGGCTCACTCATGGGTCTCGCAACTCCTGTGCTAGGAGGCAGGAATGACCTTCTGTTCAAAACGAGGCCTTTCAGTGCCCTGATTTCACGACGAAGTTCATCTTCAACCGGATTTCCCCTGGACGTTACACCTCGTGTTGACGAAATACCAAGGGAGTAAGTCTGCGTTGTGATGTACCCGGTAAAATCGGAAAGAACTTGCAGCGTCCTCTGAGCCGCGGAAAGTGTGGGTGCGGCTGGCGCGCTGGATTTGGAGTCTGTGACAGGGACTTTTGAGTTGCGGGGGAGGGCCGCTTGGAGATTTGCCAAGCTCGTGAGCATCGTTGGCGTTGATGGGGGTGGTGGGGGTGTGTATTGCCAGAGAAGGCGAGATCGATGATCAGGAGGGAGAGGGCTGGCACCGGATTTCGGCATGGAAGATGTGAATAATGGACATGTGTTGAGCTGATTCCAGAGCTCACTCTGTTCGTGTTTGGGATGTCAGATAGTGCGTAGCGAAAGGAAAGGGGATTACTAGACCTGTCGCGCTGCGCCATCTTCTGCGCCCAGCCACGGAAGCTTACTCTCGAGATACTGGAAGAGTTCTTCAGTAGATACGCCACTGCTATCTTCCTTCGCCCGAGATAGTTCCTCAAGGGCACACCGGAGAATAGTGATATCTGGTGTATCTTGACCTGACTCCTCTGTAGAGCTCCTCGTGCACGATAAGACATCATCGATCGTGTGGAAAATTACGTATCGAGAGTCCTCGTAGACGGGGACTGGCCGTGGAAGGTCCTTGAACGATTCTGCTTGTACCGCCTTCAGAGCGGATGCGGACTCTATCAGACGAGCGATGAGTCCGGAATGGTGTTTGCTTAGAGCAAGGCGGGCTTGGTAGGATTGCGTAAGTCTAGGAAGGAGATACCACTGGAAAGTCGTGTGAGTATTGAATATATGGCCGTATAAAGTATTTCATACATAATATATGAAGAGAACGACTGCAGAGGTACCAGCCAACCACGTGAATATCCGAGCGACACCTATGAGAAGGTTGGGTAGGTTGGAAGGCGGTGGTGTCGGGTAAGTCCGTGGCGGTACAGACGGAGGCTGCAGCAAAGGTGTGGGGGTTATGCACTTTGGGAGCAAGAGACACCAAGTTACGCACCAGCTCTCGGATCAACTGGTCGATCTCGACCACAGAAAGACCTTTCTCTGCAAGGAAAGCCCTCTTCGCATCCGAGTCTTGAAGCCGTATTTGAGGTGAAGTCAAGAACGCCCGGGCGCGTGTTAGCAGTTCTGTGCGGTCGGTGCCAGTGGGTACACCCGCTGGAGTTGACTCCGGGACGGGCTCAGTGGGTGTTGATGGGGCTAAGGTGTCGGGCTTCCTTTGGTCACTCTGGGCGGGTCCAGGCACTTTGTCTCCCGACATGTCTTTGGAGATGTTACGGTGGTGGTCGATGATTCTGGTAGGGTGGGATACTCAATGGTTGGCCGGCGCCCGGCTGTCATCGGGCCGCCAGCCAACAGGCCACCGGACTACTGTAGTAGTGGTGGCCCGCTTGATCCAGGCCTTGGATGAGCCTGCGAACCATTTGGTGACGGTTCCATAAAGAGCTCCATCCAGAAGCCCAAATGATATCCTACCTTCTCTTGCCATGGACCTGAAGAGCGAAAAGGTTCTGTTCGGTCGCGACGAGCCCTCCCTTCGAGAGGTAGCCAGTGCACAAAAACTTCCTCGTCCTGCTCGCTTTCGCAAGTTCTTGGCCCGTGTCAGCATTGCGGTGTCCTTGATCCTGCTCTATAATGCCTACCACTCGCAGCATTCGCTGAACTTCCTGAATATCGGTACCAAGGTCAACTCCTGGAAGCATTCCTGCTCTGGCAGCAAAAAGTTTGATAACTATGTCAAGCGTGTCGAGGATAATTTCCTGTGAGCTTTGTCGACTATCTTTCAACTATAGGGATTGACAAGTGTCACAGTGCGGTTCCCTCGATTGAATCTGCTATCACAAATTCTCGCTATTATGCCACTCACCCTCATTTAGCGGGCGCACCGGAAGACCTACAGGATGCAAAGGACATACTGTCACTCTTTCAGAAGGAATTTGGCATATCTTCTTCTGCAGAGCCCATCTTTGATGCTGGCTCGACTGAATCCCGCGAGGCCACTCTGACCACCACGTCCAAGCTCAACAAACCGAATGCTTGGATAGATGTTTACTTTCCTGTTATGAATACCGCCAATGCAGATGGAATCTCTCTTGAACTGTTCGGCTTAGATGGCGAGTCTGTCTGGGCTGCTGATTTACTGGAAGATGGAGACCCCCGTGATGAAACCGCTGCAAAGTACAAGCATGCCGTTCCTCCTTTCCACGGCTTCAGTGCCTCTGGTGAGGCCACCGGCCAGATTGTGTACGCCAACTATGGCACAAAAGACGACTATGACAAACTTCTTGCGTCTGGCGTGGATCTCACTGGCAAGATTATTCTCACTCGTTACGGAGCCATCTTCCGTGGCGTTAAGGCAAGTCAACATCTGCACCAACAGTCTATCAATTCTGAATTATTTCATAGGTTCAAGGTGCTGAAGAGCGCGGAGCAGCTGGTGTTTTGATTTACACTGACCCCCGTGACGATGGTGCCGTGGTTGCTGAGAACGATTACCTGACCTACCCTGCCGGTCCTGCACGTAACCCAACTTCGATCCAGCGTGGCTCAGTGCAATACCTAGCTACATATCCGGGTGACCCTACTACCCCTGGGTACCCTGCTTACGAGAACGCCACCCGTGTCAGAGGTGGAAATGTGCCTAGCATCCCCAGTCTGCCACTTTCTTGGAACAACGCAAAGTATATATTCGAACAAGAGCTTGGTGGTGTCGAACAAGGCAGGAAACTTGACGGAAAACTCGGCCCTCGTTTGGTCAAGATGGTCAACGATGGTTTGTGTCTCGAGGATCCATGCTATTTTACTCGTAAACTAACGTTCAGCTATTAGTTGACACTAAGGTTATCCCTATCTGGAATACCATGGCTGCTATCCCTGGTCATGTCAAGGATGAGGTCGTCATCCTTGGTTGCCACAGAGATGGTAGGTGCTTACTCTGGTACAAGGATCTATTTAGCAGAACATCTACAGCTTGGGTCATGGGGGCTGCCGATCCTGCCTCCGGCACGGTATCTCTAATCGAGGTCGTTCGTGGCCTAGGTGCATTAGTCAGGCGGGGCTGGAAGCCTCTTCGTACCATCGTTATCGCAAGTTGGGATGCCGAGGAGGTGATTTCCGCCTGTTGTGATTTCCAGGACAGTTCTCTCAATGTGACTCCGTTTCGTACAGTACGGTCTTGTTGGAAGCACAGAGTGGGGCGAGGACTTTGCAGATTGGATTCAGGCTCACGCTGTTTCCTACGTCAATGTCGGTGAGTACTAGGAACCTGCATCGTGTTCTCATCACTAACGAAATAGAAAAGACGTATCTGTTTCTGGTTCGCAGTACGACCCATCGGGATCGCCCTCCCTTGCGCATCTAATCAAACGCAGTGCACAGGACGTTCCTCACCCTACGGACCCAAGCAGAACCGTTTGGGACGCATTGTATGACCATGGCCCATTTACAGGAGAACAAGATGCCGAGTTCACTGCTATGTGGGCCGCAAAGAACCAGAGCCGTGCTCGTGCAGCTGCAGAGGACGATGTTCTGCAGGTTTGGCCACTAGGCTCGGGAAGTGACTACACCGTATTCTTGCAAAGACTCGGCGTCAGTAAATACCTACATCGGTCCTAGATTCACATTCTGGCAGTCTTACTGATGGTGCTCAACAGGTCGCTAGCTCAGACCAGTCTTTCGACAACACGCCGACTGACGCTCCCTATCACTATCACTCTATCTATGATTCTCAGATGTGGCAAGAGACATATGGGGACCCTGGCTTCCACCGTCATGTGAGAAAACAACGCTCATTTGTTCCAATTTGTTTTGATGATTTGTTCTGTCCAGGTTGCACTCGCCAAGAGCTTGGGTCTTCTGACTCTCCGATTGGCAGATTCGATCATCGTACCTCTCAATACCACGCACTATGCATTACAACTGTATTCCTACGTTGACACGTAAGCGGTCCCTCGCATCTTCTCCACGTCCCTGATGACAAGGCAATATCAGCGTGGAAGCGTCGGCCGCAGGAATCGCCACTCTCCCAAAACTTAGCAAACTTCGCAAGGCCATCTCAAAGCTCCAAGATGCGAGCATGAAACTTGACGTCGAGAAAGTCAAAGCCGAGAAAGCATTCCGTGCAGCCCTGCAAAAAGTCATTCGCAAGGGCCGCGGTAGACGCATCGCACGTCGCGTCAAAGACTGGATCAAAGACCATCTCGGTTATGGCTCCTTCGCGTCTGAGCTCGATGAAGCAGACCTGGAGTTCCACGCCCTGAGGATCTTGAGCTCTAGCGAAGACATGGCGCCTCACAAGCTTTGCCAATCTCACAACAGGCGGTCCGTCTGCGATCTGATCCAAGCTGCTATCAGAGTGAAGCAGGTGAATCAGAAGCTTACGCAGTTCGAGCGCGGATTTATCTCCGAAGGAGGTGTGAAAGACCGAGAGTGGTACAGACATCTTGGCGTCGCTCCTGGGAAATATCTCGGTACGTTTTTTCTTTCTTTCCGAAAGCATCTACCTGCCGATGATATGAATCCATGATGATTTTTGTAGGGTATGGTGCCACTACCCTACCTGGTCTCACCGAAGCGGTGCTGTATGAGGATGACCCGAAGTTGGCAGAGTATGAAGTTACTCGCCTCACAAAGCTCCTTAAAAAACTCGCCAAAGATATTAAACCATGAGGTTCGCAGTCTGGTAGTGTACCCTCTGTACAGTATGAACACGATGTTATAGCTTCCACTCCGCTGGATGAACCTGAGGCATGGCAATACGAGTGAACGAGATGACTCGGATGGGTTTCGATCGGACTGAAAGGAAGGGGCTAGTACGAAGAGGAATACAAGCGAGGGGCTGAGACAGCAAAAGTTAAGTACAAACCGCGGGCCGTGTCTGGAAGGTTTGTGCCTGCGAGATTATCAAGGATCGTTCGCTATTTTCGATTCCACGACTTTGAACACGGCCAGGGATCATGGAAATCGCCATTGCAAACTTGACGCTTTCTCCACATTGCTAAGGAGAGGAGCAGATTTGGTTGTACACCGCTGACTGGCACAATTAATAAGTTGAGAATAAGAAGTGCATGTATCGACTGTAACTGACTGATACAAATACACCTTCTGCAATATTATCCACGGTCAAGTATAGATATGTAGGTGAAACGTACTGTAGACATGGAGCAACGTCCGGCATGAGGCATGATTATTGTGTCTTCCCTAGGTCCTTTGGGAGGCGTAGGTCCTCCCATGCGGTAGGGTGCATGGTCATACAATGTTTTACGAGCAAGTCAAAGTCGGGTTGGATCAGGACATCTGGCGGTTCTTGTATCATCTTGGCTTCGTATCGGTCGCTGGATGCGGAAGGGATCATTTCCCAGAACAATGGACTGAGAAGGAAAACCTACAAACATAGACCACAAAAGACCCCGTATTCGACGTCAGCGTCCCGCTCAAAGATGAGATTGACGCATTCTTCATACGATCGAATGGTGTCGACCGTGGAAACAGCAGGGTTTCCATTAACCTGAGCATCAGTGGTATCTGGCGGCAATGGTATTGTTCTCGGTGGTGTAATCGGGGTAGCATATGTTGCGGGAGCTGGGCTTTGGCTTGGGGTATCAACAGCAGGTGTCGTGGGCCCGCCAGGCTTTGATGGTGCCTCTCCCTCAACTCGAGGCTTCTTGGGTCCCCCTTGTTGGTTATCAGAAGCCTGGGTGGCAGAGTGCGGTCGCTTCAGTGCGTGAACCGATTGTGGACTCGACGATCGAGGTGGCGTCGGAGGTTCAGCTTGCATGTCATGCGTGTCTCCTGGTCCGTTCTGTGTCAGGTCGACAACCTCGAAATGACGCAGGTCAGGTTTGGAACCTTGGGAAATAGGCACATGTGTTGTATCATATCCTAAAAGATAGCGGGCCTGAGCCAACACAGCGGGGCCAGACACGCTGCGAGACCCGTGGGACGAGCCACCGTGCCCGAGGGAGTGTGGGGGGAATACACCAACGGGTACTGATTGCATTGATGGATAGAGTGGGAAACCTGATGGTGATATTGGTCCTCTGTAGAGGGACGCGGAGGGAGGTGGAGTTGGGAGAGCCGGTGGCCATGTAGTGACCATCGAACTGGGACCTGGCCGATGCTGCTGCTAGCGGCTGTGGTTGTAGCCCATATCTTCGGCTGTCGCTGCAAACACGTACCTGAGACATGCTTTCTGAACTTCGCCTCCTGTGGTTCTCTTGCTGTTGTAGGGAGCCTTGAAAACTAACAGGAGATGTAGCGGACGCGGGTGATACGGGGTTGCTTCGACTGTGACCCTGAAGTTGGGGGACGTGGATCTGAAGGTCGCTTGCTGGCTGTCGTTAAAACGCGGACAGTACACGTCATTAGGAGTGCGAACAAGACAGTTTCAGTTGACGAGATACCTGAGTGTATGCTAAGGGATTGTGACCCCGCTGCACCTGGAAGGCTGGGACTAGACGAAATAAATCAGTATTTGCTTGCCCTGTTAGGTGGTCCTGCAGACCTACCTGCGCCTTGTGAAGAGAGATGTAGGACTTGTTGTTGAGTGACATGGCCCGTTCCCAAAGCCCCTTTCAGCCTCGCGTATTTTCCCCTCAAGATGTTATATTCCCTATCAAGCTGCACGTATGCATTCCGAGTGCCCTGTAGTTCTACACTAAGATATTGATGTGGAGAGCCAGCTGAAACGCTGGCCAACATGTCCTGATACTTTCCGCTGAGCTTTGCTCGACTTGCCTCGCTTGTACGTAGATTTGCTTGCACTTCTGCGAAGTGTAGGGCCTGTGCACTGTGGGATGCGCCAGAAAATGACAGGCGTTCGTTCAACATGGAAACCGCAGCCACTAGTTGGCAGTTGTCTTGGTATAACTTTGCTTGATGGGTTTCAAGGACCTTGATGTGGCGCAGGGCCTGCTGGAGTTTTTCTGTGAGGTTTGAGACCATGTCATCGACCAACCCTGGGATATGTCCATTGCTTGCGTTGGTTGATGCAATCGGTACCTCGTTGAATTTCGAAAGTTGGGGTTGGTTGGCAGTATGAGCGCTATCGCGTACAAACCCGACGTCTATGCAAGGAACCGTTGAAAAAAGACGCTGCTTACTCGTTGTATGGGTGAGATAGCTGCTCCTGTGGAGGCGAGTGAGCGAGCTGAGTGACGAGTTGAGCATGTGGCGCTGAGCCACTGGTCATTGGGGATAGAATAAAGTGGATTCCAAAGGTGAATCCACAGACACGTCCACGTCCGTACTGATGTAAGGCGACTGGATTTCAACCAAGGGCCCTTCCACCTGCTGCAGCCTTTTTTATGCTGCTCGATCCTCTCCCTTCGTTACACGGTGTGTAATGTATTTCCTTTTTTTTTTGATCCGCTAGACGTTCAGATAGGCAATCCTGCTGGAGCGTTACGTTGATCGTGGTTTCAGGACAGGGGGCTTGAAATTTAGTTTGCACGACGAAGGTGTGATGATACTGTGGTTGCCACTGGCAAGAAGCTTAGCTTGAGCGCACAACGTGAAACCCGGGAGTGCGACAAACGCGTGTTTATCACGTTTATGTAAGATAAATGGGAAGTGTCAAAAAGATTATTGTATACTTTGTACCTATACGCCGTGAAGCGTGAAGCTTTGAAGCGTCGTTCCCTCACATCCGACCACATCTTAGACTTCGTGTCATTGCTTTCATTCGTGCGAACAGACTGTATAACGGCTAGGAACCTGCAGGTTCACCATGCTGCTAGCATCCAAACGACAACACAATGCAATCCCTGACCTGATATTAATTCCTTGTCAGCCCATAAGTAGGTCAAAATAGACTGGAGGCGACAGTGGAGATGGAGCAGGACACAGCAGCCAGCCTATCGCACACGATCTCTGTCGTCTCCCGCTCAAGAGTCGAAAGTACCTCTGCCGACTGGCCAATTCTGAGTCGGCGAGACGACCCTGGCGCAAGAGGCGTACCAACAGCGCAAGAATAAGAGACGTCCTATAATAGAGAGCAAACGAAAGATCCAGATCTGGCGACGACGATTTTCATTCGCAAGAGCGTGTGATTCTGATGGGTTACGCTGGTGAAGGCTTGGGAACACAATTGAATGGGTCAGCTACCTTGAGAAAATACGGTCACCAAAGCCGAATCAGCAATACTGTTATCACGTACCTGGAGTGCTTGGGAGCGGCTTTCAGAAGCGAGTGCCAAATTTCAGAATATCTCGGAAAGAATCGGGACGACGACGACGAACAGCCAACACGGGACGGTCAGTCGCATGCACAGCGCTGAATGATTAGTGGTGTGTCGTCCGCATGAGTTTGATGATACCTGTGCGAGTAATCAGCTAATCAAGGCGGCCCGTGTTACAGGTTGTAACCAAGATGATGAGCGTGTATACTCACCTTCTTATAGAATCCTCTTCGATGTGCCTACAACTCTGAAGCTTTTCGCTTCTGATACCTTCCTGGAAAGATAGTTCTCACGCAGAACCTCGTCGAGTCACGTCGGAGGGACCAGCAGAGCGAGGTTAATGCGGCTTGAACTAGTGGCACTAGTGGGTACGTATAGTCTGGCAGTGACTTGTAAGCTTGACGCTGCGCCAGGAGCGCCAGGAGCCAGATCTGGGAGTCGGGTGAAACAAGCAATGAGTCATCAAATTTGGTCATGTCACACTGCATGGGTCGGACTTGATAACGTGTTTCCAGAAAGTTTCCGGGAGACTAAAAGCTCTCTCCTGCTCAGTTTCCACCCAGTACCCCCCCCCTCTAATGGCTCTGATTAAATCCCCAATCCTCTCATCCCACTTCAGTGCACAGTCAGATCCCTTGCAACAACTCTACTCCCGCTCCCGCTCTCAGAAGAGAACTCAATCTAGGAGAGACGAAGCACTCGATCCCTTAATCTTTGCTGCTGCCTTTGCTTCTGGCATAACCCGCAACCACTCAGGTCATGCTGCTTTTGCAACGCAACGCTCCCTTCCCCAAAGCCCCGAACTTTCCAAGCGCTCCCCAGATGACTCGGGTGCAGCCCAAGATCGCAAGCGAACAGCTTTTGTGAGCAGGCAAGGGCCCAGAAGGTTGCGCATGCAAATACATCAGCAAACACGAGGAGCCAAGGAGAATGAGAAGGTCCCCTGCTCAATTGATCCACCGACATATACCGAAACACTATCCTCACCAATAGCCACTAATCGGCTGTCGCAGGCAGCCCCCCTTCCCGTTGACCTGGCAACCTCAGCATTGTCACACGGAAAACAATGTGCCAAGTCGGTGGTCGAAGTTCGCTGCATGGCTCGCACGCGTATACCCACTCCTCACGGCACCGTATTCCTACACCTCTACCACAACAACCGTGACAGCAAGGAGCATCTTGCAATCGTGGTCGACACCGCACAATATTCCACGCACGGCCAATCCACTGTACCACCTATACGTAGCCACTCTCTTGACTCTATTTGGAGTGACGATGAAACGGAGGAGGATCGTATTCTAAGGGGAGCCTACGTAGGAAGATTGGCCCCTGAAACGAGATGCGCGTCACGACCCGTAGAGCAATCTTCCCTGCATCCCAACGTACCATTGCCCCTCGTTCGCATCCATTCCGAGTGTTTCACTGGCGAAACGATCGGAAGCATGCGCTGTGATTGCGGAGAGCAGCTTGACGAGGCCATCCGTCTTATCTCACAGCCCATCCAAGTTTCGTCACCACTTTCTGGAACCATACCTGGCCGCGGCGCTGTCATCTACCTCCGACAGGAGGGGCGAGGTATCGGTCTGCTGTCCAAAATTCGCGCTTATAACCTCCAAGACCTCGGCCACGACACTGTCACTGCCAACCTCATGTTGGGATACAAGGCTGATGAACGTGGTTATGAGATTGCAGCAGCCATTCTAAGGGACCTTGGGTTGGGGTCTGAACAGGGAGAAGGCATTCGGTTGTTGACAAACAACCCGGACAAAGTCATGGCACTCGAGAAGGAGAACCTGAGGGTGGTCGAACGCGTGGCAATGGTACCCAGGAGTTGGAGATGTCCATCTAGGTTGGTGTCATCTTCGGGAGAGGAGGAGCGAGAGACAAGGACGGCGGGTGTTACAATGATCGGTGGGGATATGGCGAGAGGCCCGGACCTGGACAAATACTTGAGGACGAAGGTTTTGCGCATGGGTCACATGTTACCGTTAAGCATGGTAGATGGGATGCACACATAGAGCATTCTATGATGCGGATGCGGATGACATTATTTTCCTAACGTTATGTTATTTAGATACATACTGGGGACCTGTCTTGGATCTACCACCGTGTCATGGCGTTATGATGTCCTGAACTCAACCATAATACTGCATAGAAATAATGAAGGTAGCCTTCAAGTGGCATTTGCAGTAAACGTCATGTGATGTGATTAGAGTGTGACGAGGCGGTGCAAAGGGCAGTCGGTGGTCACACAAATGTCACGAGGCGTCACACAAAATCACGGACGCCGAATCTGACTCCGCTCGGCGCATGCTCAACATTTGAACGAAGGGTCGCGACAAGGCAACGACAACATATCAATTGGCTAGGTGTTAGACTGGTAGTTGTAGTGGGAGAAGTGAATGTCGGCATTTGCATTGCAAAATGAGGCTGCTTGTCTGTATGATGATGCAATATGTGAAGGGTCTAGGTATGTGTTGCTGTTGCGAGAGAGGGGGGCATATTTATGTCGTGAAAAAAACTGGTCTGTTTGAGGCGAGATGACGAATGGAAATGGAGAAGTGGTGACAGATGCGATCGTGAAAAGCGAGAGTTGAAAACCACGATTATTGCGGTCGGGTGCAGGATTCTTCGGCCGTGATTCCCCCTGGCGTTGAAGGGTGCGGCAGATCGCGGATGTTGGGAATTGTTGGCGGACGTGCATGTGATCGGCGAGGTATTCTTTGATTCTCGCCTTGAGCTCTTCCGTCTCGTGAGATATCGAGTGCCTCAGCGAATGTGATATATTCGTCCTTGCAACGGAACGTTGGCATCGAACGTTTTGTTTCTAATGTCGCGTTCGAGTTGTGCGAGACGTGGTTCGTCGTCTGCTTGCTCCTTCTCGCGCCGCTCCGCCTCGCTCTTCTCGAAGTCTTCTTTCAGCTCCGGCAGGTGACCAACCTTGCCCGTAGCTTCACGAGCTTTTCTTCTTCACACTATCGAGTTCAAGCTGGAGTGTGAGAGGGCGCACTGGGCTTGGCAGACGAACCAACGCCACGAGCAGCGAACGACGTCAGCGATTCAGCGATGGTGTACTCACTGCTCAGGAGCTGGTGGCACAAACCTTCAAGCTCAGCTACGGCATCGCTTCGGCAGGTGACAACAGCGTGATCACCACCATGACACGCACATTTTCAACACTCTCACACATTTCCCCACAGATTGGCTCTGTCCAAGCTCGAAGTAGTTTCGCTCTAGCGCTATACAATGTGTATGGTGGGGGGCGCATGAAAATCTGTGAGGAAGTGGTATATTTTGCAAAACTGCCGACTGGTAAGGGATAGTACCCACCCAACTTCAGATGTAAATTATGTAATGTCCTTAGCATCTACAATGCACATCAAAAAATTGTCTACATCCGTACAAATGTGTAAACCAAAATTTGAGGACGAGGGAAATGTAGGGAAGCTTCTATGCAACAACTTGCTCGTTTTCCTTTTTCCTCGATTATATCTCTTCAGTTTCCTATGTATTTTCTCTGTTCATATCACACTTTGTCACGCTGGGGCACGTGACGTTTACCGCAACTGTCGAAATAACTTGGGAGATCTGAAATTACGTAATACTCACTTATGATCAGTGACATGAACTCAAGTCTTACGCCCACTTCCGTGCCATCATCCTCTGAAGCTGTACATCGTTCACTGTCTTCTGTCTTTCTGTGATAAAGACATATAAATCCTGCTGTAATGTTTGATCCACTCAGCTCGACGAGTTCCGTCTTTGCCAATCATGACAACGAGACAGTCCCACCTTGGCCAACAACACCTCACGAGCCAAACTCCCCAATACCCAATCTCCGTCGCGCCTCGCCTTCAGTACCCGTCTCATCACAGAAGACTGAATCAGATGGTTTGTACAGAAAAGAGCCCAAAATCTATGGTGCCCCGGAGCCTGGTCTCATTTCTCCCCACACGACAGTTGGCTCTAACGGGGTGAAATACGAGAAGAACGAGCCGTATCTTCGCGTGCGAATTACTGGGTTGGATCGCAACAGAAGAGATATACTCTTCAGATTGGATGCTCAAGTATGCATGAGTTCCACTCCATGATATTAGACACTTCATGTATCTACTCTAACAGACGAACCTCTCAAACTTCACTGGAACGACATATCGCAATGTCTCCCGATCATACGTCGAGTTCCAGCAGTTCTATGACGCTTTGATTAACAATTGTCCGCACACTATCATCCCCGCTCTCCCCCTTGCCCAAACCTCCGCACCTACAGACGACGAAGATGATCGTCTAGTACGCATCATGTTACAGAGATGGTTAACGCGGATATGCGAGGATCCAATTGTCATGCATGACGAGGACTTGCGGTCGTTCATAGAGAGCGATTTCGGCTATCAACCGATGCCCCGCCCAAGACGGAAAACGAGCTCCGGGTTTGGACTTATACGTCGGGGTATACCCGACGAAGACGAGGGACTTCAGCGTGCAAGATTCGAGCTGACCAGACTCGAAACACAGTTCTTTGATGCTGCCAAAGCCATCGACAAGGTTGCGATTACGCGGAGGTGTAAGTATATGTTTATTTATCCCTCGTGATCTAAGCTTGAACGTTGTTGCAGCATTGTCCACCGCGCACGCGGAAATGGGAAACAAACTTGTCAGTTTTGCATCCACAGAAGCACACCCTCCACTCGCGAACGCACTGCAGAAGCTAGGAAGGGCGTGGCACACTCTCGCTGACCTCGATCAAGCGCAATCCATAAGTGAATGTGTGGTGATTGGCGATACGTTTGGTTACCAGGGCATGAACGCACGTTCTGCGAAGGAGGCATTACTCCAGCGGGCAAGTGTCTTGGAGGAATATCAGGCCGCCGTCAGAGCCACGATTTCTAAGAGGAGGAACATGGAAAGGTTGAAAGCTAGCGGAAGTATTAGGCCCGAACGCGTCGATGAAGCGCTGGAAGAGATGGAGGAGGTAAATAACGCTTTCGTGGATATCACACGCGTCATTGACGGGTTCTATAGGCAAACAAATACGAACAAGTACTTGGCCAACGCGCCAATGGCATCTCCCAAAATCTCTATCGTGCGTTGGCAACGCACACTAAGACCGTTGCAGACGACGTGACCGCAGCCTTAATCGAGCACGCGCGTTCTTCTATTATGTACGAAAAGCAACTGCTTAAAGAACTCGAATCTCTCAGGACGGACGTCGCCAACGCTAACCAGAAAGTTGCCCCACCAAAGTCAAACGGCCTCCCAAAACCCTCTGTCATTTTGCCCCTGGAGGACGATCCAAAACTTCCCGTTAGATCAGCAGCCACAGCTCCGCCTATTCCACGACCATCCAATGGATTCCCTACCAGCGTACCCCTACCGGCGCAGGCTTCGTTCCGACAGCATGCCCCTGTCCAGCAGTCCTCAAGTGCAGGCCCATCGACAGCTCGGAGCTCTATCGTGCCATTGTCGTCGCCAGATTCTGCGCCGCCGCTGGGTGGCCATTTTGGGGATGGGACTCAATCTATGTTTGTGAAACGAACAGCCTCGGCTCTTGGTCCTCCGGTTGCTGGTCCCTCGTCCTCTTCGGCTTCGCGCCCTCAGGGCCCGCTTGGTGGAACAATACAGACATCCACGCCCACTTCCCCAGCACCAAGTCATCCTCTCACTGGGTCAGACCCACTCTCCTCCCCATTGTCTGCACCGTTACGCTCCACCAGCGCTCAGAACCAAGTCTTTGATCCCCTTGGACATCTGAAGTCTACAAACATGTCACAATCGATGCGCGTGCAGCCTTCGAGGCCAAGGTTGGACGCGAGGGTTGCTGCGAGCAAGTTGGCGAATATGTTTTAGATAAAGGGAGGGGCAGTCGGCGGCCTGAAAGTGTTGGTTGATGTGCTGAGTGTTCGCTTTTATATGTGCTGCATTATTTTCTCCGCGTGGTAATGGACTTCCTGCCATTGAATGGCGAGCGAATGATACTGTGAATAGCACTAGTATCATCTACCTTGTACTGACGACAAGAAGGCAAGGGTACAAGTCAATACCAGACCATGAGGTGTCCGCTGATCATGCATCATGAATACTCGCTTGAAACCTCAGAACAACGGTACCGTACATTCGCGCTTACTACAAAACAATGCCTTGACTCACAGCAATGTTTTAAGTATCTCAACTACTTTGTCCCCAAGTTCCGTGGTAGTTGTTTTCCCGCCCAAGTCAGCTGTCCTTGCGCCATGTCCGCCAATGGTCTCGTGATCGAGAGCCTTGCGAACAGCTGCTTCCACGGCCTGAGCTTCCTTTTCAAGACCGAGTGAATACCTCAGGAGCATAGCGGCACTCAGGATGGTTCCGACAGGATTTGCAATGCCCTTGCCAGCGATATCGGGTGCAGAACCGTGGATCGGTTCGTAAATGCCAGAGGTAGGCTTGAACGATGGGGCTGAAGGTGATGCTGGCGCCCCTGCAAGAGATGCGGAAGGCAACAAGCCGAGAGAACCTGGGATGACACTACTCTCATCTGATAGACTGCACAGGAATCATTAGATATACAACAAATATGGGGAAAACCATGGTACGCACATGTCACCGAACATGTTTTCGGTGAGGACTACACCATTCAGTTTCTTGGGGTTCGCCACGATCAGCATTGCGGCAGTGTCAACCAAGTAATGGTCAACTGTAAGTTGGGGGTACTCTTTCTCCAAGGTCTCGTTGACGACTTTCCTCCAAAGTCTCGAGCTGGCGAGGACGTTGGCTTTGTCGACAGAGTGGATAGTCAAGGGTGGGTTGGCAGCCAGTGCGATCTGTGCTGCCACGCGAGTGATTCTCTGCACCTCGGGAACGCTGTACACCATGGTGTCGTAGGCGATGTCGCCATCACCTTGCTCTTGGCGGGTGCCGAAGTAGAGACCACCGATGAGTTCACGGACAACGATTATATCAACGCCGCTTACAACCTCTGGCTTTAGAGGGGAGTGGGAAAGCAGAGATTCGGACGCGAAATTGGCTGGTCGGACGTTGGCGTACAGACCGAGTGCTTGGCGGATGGCGAGTAGACCTGGCTCAGGACGAACCTTGGCATTAGGACCCCATTTAGGCCCACCCACCGAACCTGAACGATGGTTAGACTCCTCCTGCGTGGCAGACACTCGCAGATCTCACCCATCAATATGGCATCTGCCTCCTGGCAAGCTTTCAATGTCGAAGGGGGTAAAGGTTCGCCGTACTTGTCAATGGCACAACCTCCAAAGTCATGGGGCTCAAGGTTGAGCTTTACTGTGGTAGATGTATGCGAGATAAGCTCTAGCACTCGTGTAGCTTGGGCGACGACCTCAGGACCTGATTTGTTTGTGAGCAGGACGATGCACGCGTATACCGACTTGAGTTCATACCGATTCCATCACCAGGAAGAACGACGATGCGATATCTAGATTGGCGGTCAAACGATGTCAGAGATTGTCGTGACCCACGTACTCTTTCGGTGCCATGGCTGGGTGAGAAGCTCGAGGATCGATATTACTGGTGGTAAAATCTTGTTCTGTTTGCCAGCTGGAATCGACATGCTATAAGTACTCTTGGTCATATCTCTCTCGGATCCCGCTCGGAAGAGTGATCGGCCGACACGGACCTTTCGGGAAAACGGTGGTCCAATGGAGAAGGTTGTTCCCACGGGCAGGAGATTAGATCAGTGGCAAGCTTGCATACACTGGCAATACAACCTTTCATTGACAGTGCTTGAGCTCAGCGCCATGGCAGACGGCACACGTCACTGCAAGAACTTGGTTCTTGATTCGGGACCTCTACTTTCTCTATCTCCATTGCGGGGGTTAGCGGACACATACCTCACGGTCCCCCAAGTTCTGGATGAACTCAAAGATAAACGTGCACGGGAACACTTTGAGCAGTTGGGGCTCTCCACGGGTGTCCGAGTGACCGTACGGAATCCTGATCCTGAGTCACTCTCCAAAGGTTCTTATTAGGTCTCCTGCTCAATCTTGTCCTCATCGGCCCACCAGTGATACAGTTCGCAAAAAAGACTGGTGACTATGCTGTCTTGTCCCACGCGGATATCTGCGTCCTAGCATTGACGCACACTCTACACGAGCAAGAAAAAGCACTCCTAGAGAACAAAAATGAAGAGGTAATGTGATGGCTCTGAGCCCTCGTAGACGTCCTTCTCACAACCCCGTAGATCAACCCAGATGAATTAGGAAATGAAGGCGTACCGCCGTCCAGTACCGGGGCACCCAGTGGGGGTGCTGCGCAGGAAATTCTTCCAGAGTCTTCTTCAGATCCAGCGCCAATAGACCCGTCGCGGTCTGTTTTGGACGAATCGGAAGCTGCTGAGGACGTCGAAAGCCTTGATCACGCCTCAGAGTACCTTTCCAATCTATCGCTGGGCGATCAATCGGACCCCGCACGCCCTGAAAGCGGTATCGAGGATCAACAACGAGTGCCTCTCGATGAGCCCTGCGACTCGGAATCAGACCTCCCACCATCCAGCCCCAATGTCGACTCGCCTCTGGAAACACCAGTTTATGACGATCCGTCGACTGATGAGGACGGAGAAGGAGAGTGGATAACTCCAGATAACGTCGCGCTGCATAAATCTAGGGCTCTTGATCTCCTTCCTTCATCGGGTGATGACCGGAGAAAAAATGCTAACGACGAACCAGTGTTAGCTGGCTGCATGACCGCAGACTTTGCTATGCAGAATGTACTGCTCCAAATGGGATTGACACTGGTTGGCACGGAGGGCAAGCGAATACAGAAGGTGAAAAGCTGGGTTCTTCGATGTCATGCATGCTTCAAGTGAGCACATGTCCAATTGTCACCGAATGTGGCGCTTATGTCCGTCAAATAGAATCTGCAAGGACAACTCGAAGCAGTTCTGTCCCTCGTGCGGAAACCCGACGCTATTGAGGGCGTCGGTGACGATCGCCTCTCCCGGCACAGCTGCAGACGCGCCTGCTATGGAGATCCACCTCAGAAAGAACTTCCAGTACAAGTTACGGGGAACAAAATACTCGATTCCCGCTCCCAAACCTGGGTCTGCTAAGACGGGGCCAGGGGAGGGCTTGATACTTCGTGAAGATCAGACGGAATACATACGAGCAAAGAAACGGGCAGAGGGAAAGAGGGAACGGGACGAGCAGCGGATGATCAAAGGACTTGTAGAACGGCGCGGAGAGGGGGGCGTACGTGTGGGGAGCTGGTCAGATCCTGACTGGGTACCAGGTATATTCGGTGGATCAAAGGGGAGGTCAGACTGGTCAGGAGGAAAAGATGACCTGCCACAGATTGGTTATGGTAGGAAAAATCCTAATGAAAGGAAAAAACACAAGTAGTATATAGTGGGTACACGAGGGGGTTGAGTATTACACAGTTGCCATGCTTAACATCCATGGGTCCATTTGAATTCATGAGCCAAGGCTGCGGTTCATGAACCGTCTCTTCTGGAATGCCATCCACCACTTGCTCGGCTTTCCGGTGCCGTCTGCATACAACCGCTCCACTAGGCGAGCAGCTAGCTCCTGGCGGACCTGGGTCAGGTAGGTGCGTAGATAGTCTGTTTGAATTGTCAATCTGTGTGTGGTCCATGCTGGCTTCCAACACGCACCTGCACCTGCTCTGTTTGCTGGTGCTGCATAATGGGCATTCAGGGCGAAGTTAGCATCTCCAGGGATAGGGAAGTTGTCCACAGAGAGGGTGTTTAGCATTTTGGAAGCCTCGATCTGACTTGGGACAGTTCGCGCAGTGCCGATTTTGGCGAGGCAGTCAGAGACAAAGAGGATGAGCACGATGAGCAGGCGATCGGCAGGACCTTTGATCTCGAAGTTGCGGAACAGCGAGTTTGCTCGGAAAAGGTCCAGCGTTTCGTCAATAATATCAGCTTGCTGAGAATCGGCTGGGGACGCGTCTCAGGTCAAGATCGGTGTCCTACATCTTGGGACGTACCGACTTGTGCTGGACCACGGATTTTCGTCTTGATGGGTAGGATGGACATGTTGCCCACCTGTCGGGCGTCCTCCGATTCGTTCAGGGCTGAATGATAGGCCTGTATACAAGATAAATGGCACCGTCACTTCCATTTCTGTAAATATCCAGGATCGTTTTGCTCACTGGCATGGCTCGCAGCAGTACTAGCTCGTCGCTGTGGATAGGATGAAAGTTGCACTGCCACAAGTTCCCGCGTTCATTGAATTGGTGCTAGTAAGGGGCGGTGTCAGTTCGACTTTTCAAGTTGAACTTCGAGGTCACAACGATGTATTTTCACGACGAGCCGGACGACGAGCAAGCCTCTCTGGTTTCTACGGAGTCAGAGAAACCATCTCCAGACACTCTTGCTAGTGCGTCCTAGTCTCTATGGGATCTCTTGAGGATGGGAAACGAAATGATTTGCAGAGCTGATAATACGCCTGCGTGCGTTGACATTGAAACTTCTGCCTCTTGAGGTGGACGTAAAGTGTATCAATGATCCCACAAGCAGAATTGTAACACCCCAGGTTATCTCGGCTTACATCGATGCTGCCGGTGATTTTGTGGACGCAGTAAGTCCATTATCAATCCCTACAACGCGTGAGCGCATATGAACCGCATTTCGCCAGCTTCCGTACTGCCTTCTTCGAGCACATTCTGGATTCATTCGGGAAGCGAACCGGAACCCTGCTGACCATGGAGAAAACTTGGGTCGCGGTATGTACATTACAATCGCCATACATGCTCTTGACTTCTTTCGGCGCATTCTTTCAGCGGTCGCCTGCGAGGTACTCGCACGAAGAATCGTGCACCAGAATACAGTGGATAAGATCTTACTGATCATGACCACCCGATACAGGGTCAGGGAAAGCGACGGTGACATCAGTGAAGCCTCAAGTGCCCTTGAAGTTTCAATTGACAATCATTGGTATGTGTTTCCGAGATCAAGGCGTAAACATCTCATTTACTTGCTTAGTATCATCTTCTTGTCTTCGAGCGAAGCCCAAGATGGTCAGTATGTGCAAATGGAGGCAAGCTAGAAGCTAATACATCCTGCAGTCGTAAACTCACTTTGGAATGGTGAACTTGTCCAAACTATCGACGAACGAGATGATATCAAATGTGAGAGGTCTGTCGGGAAACACTGTCCTTTACTGATGCCTATCAGATGTACCTTTCCACAAATCTCAAAGCGGGAGCTTCTGGAGCCATGTCGATCCCTCGCGGATGTCAGTACCTCGGTAAGCGTGTGTGGACATCTTTGTTATCTCAAGCTTAGGTTTTGGTCATCAGCTATCAGAACATTGTCCGAATTATCCTATGGTTCATTTTCTTGGTTGTGTATTCGCAAGCTGGTATACAAGACTTTAAATTGTTTGAACTACGCTAATTCTCCGGTCCAATAGTCAGAGAACCACTTGAACGACTCGACCCGAGCCATATGTTACTTGATGGCTGGGAACATCTGTTGTATATCATGGCACTCGCCTTCTGCGTCGAAGGTAAATTTCACGGTCGTTTGTTGTTGATAGTTCCCTGACGTTGTAATCTCGAAGATATACACAGAGTAGGTCTCTGTGGCTCCTCAAGTACTATCCCATTAACCTTCATTCCTAGTGGTACCAACTCCTACGTTTTGCGTCCTGGCGCGCGTTCGGATTTTGGAACGTTGTCGCGTTCATTACCGATGCCCTACTGGTATCGGCATTTGCATTACGCGTCGCAGGTTTGCAAGCGGCGAATGAACAAGCTGCCAGCGCTCTCAGGTTGAGGAGTTTCCAGGTTCTAAGTTTTGTGGCCCCATTCATCTGGTAAGTTAGTCGGAGACTTTGTAAACCACGCTGACGTCAATCCCCCTCCTTTACAGGATGAGTGAGATTGTGTTTCATCGTTGTAAGCTCCCTGCTAACCTGAGCGCAGAACTCGTAACGATATTCGACGGTTACAAGTGAGGCAATGAAATGGCTGTCCGACCATTTTCTGACGATACCTTCGTGCAGGTACATGGGAACCATGCAAATATGTGTTGCCCGCATGTTGCAGGAGTCTGGCATCTTCTTCGCGGTGCGTAGCAGCCGGGCTGTTGTATAAGTGGAGCATGACCGAATCGGTTTGTCTAGTTGCTATCTCTCCTTGGGATTGGTTTTTTGCAGGGTATGTATGCTTTGGACGCTGCGGATGGTGAAAGCGAGCACGCGTCAACAGTAAGTCATTGTGTTCATTGCAACCATAGGAGTGGTCCATGATGGTTTTACCAGGTTATCAATGTACTGCTGCAAGGCCTGCTCCAGTAACTTTCCTTTGACGTTACATGTGCCTTGGTTGTCTGATTGTTCTCCGGATAGGTCTCCGAATTACGACAAATTTGCCGCTAGGTTTGTTGATTATTTTTGATGAGAAACAGCTCAACTCATTTTTCGTACAGTCCCGCGGGGCTGACCCTGTATTACCTGTGAGCGGATAAACCGACATGTAGTTACTCCTGCAACTCATGGAAAACTTCACTTCTGTATAGCTGGAACCTCGCAACAGCAATAATCTTGTTGAACGTCCTGATTTCCCTCTTCTCCTCAGCCTACTCCGATGTGCGTGTCATCATCTATGCCTTGCGTTTTATGTCTTATTTCATGAACTCGACAGGTCGTGGATGATGCGGAGGCTGAATATATGGCATTCTTTGCTACGAAGACGGTTGGCATGACAAGAGCCCCCGATTCTTACGTTTATCCGGCGCCATTTAATCTCATCGAGATATTCCTCGTTGCACCATTCGAGTAAATTTTCTCAGAGCCTTGTCTGTGAAGAGCACTGACCAGCTCTCCCAGGATCTTTGTGCTAGAAGAAAAGTCCTATGCGAAGGCAAGGTCATGATATCATCGCCCTGACTGTTTTTAATAACACAACACCCTGTAGCTTAACCGAGTCGTCATGACCATCCTCTTCTTCGTCCCACTGTCTGTCATCGCGTTGTTCGAAGCGTCATATACACAGAGATCGTGGGTGATGAACTGGCTCCATGCATCGGATGAAATCGACTGTGACAACCCTGCGCATATTAACCCCGTCGTCGAAGGACCCGAGGGAGATATGGGGTTGCGTATCAGCAAAGTACCATTCAGTGAGTTGGTGAAGAGGTTCCCGAATACGGAACAGGTAAGTCCATCTATTGATTGCACTCTGGCACATTATTGAGGATCAAAATGTCCCTGCTGCAGTCGAGTGAAGCCACGACAATGAAGCAGCTAGCAGATATGCAGAAGAAGCTCCGCGTTTTGACGGAGCAGTTGCGGACTTCCAGGTGATCTGGTGGAGCTTTGAGTGCTGGATCTACCTCAATCTCTATGGAATTATTGCTAATTTGATATCGTTCCATCGATGCCTCGAGGGTGAGATCCTGAGATTCGAGCCGCACAACGTCCTTTTCCATAGGTGGGTTGGATGGGCAATCAATTAGTGGATCGAGCGATCGTGGGTGAGCACAGTCGATTCATGGATTATCCGCATCTGGCTGTCGTGCAAGCTGGGTGAAGACATCCATAGCTTGTGTGAAGAAAGGTCTGATTTCGTTAATCTCCATCGAGCACAGGTTGGGCAACTGGAAAGATGTCAGAATCAGTGCGCTGTGGTACGACAAGAGCATACGCTGAGTTCGCTGTGATCAAGTTGGCTCAAACCGTCACGACTTTTCGCTTGCCGTGCCTCGCGTAGATCTTTGAGTAGAGATCTTATTTTCTCTGCGTCCTGCACATCATCAGATGCCCTAGTGTGGAATCAGCACCCAACCTGGAAAGTGAGATGTGAATCTCTTACACGTCTAGAACGACCTTGGCGGTCTCTGCAAAGCGAAATGGTAGACGGCTGAACCCTTGTTGGCTCGTTTCTTCCGATAGTCGTTCTTGCAAAAAGTCTGTGACACCATGAGCCGATATCGGAAAGACCGCACAGGCTTCGTGACATACCAACGCTAAGCCAGTCAGGGGAAACGATATGGCACTTCTTTTTCAGCTTCAAGTTCGTAGCCATCCAAAGCGGTATGCGACATTTGTTCGGTGGACGTAGTGGCCCGTATGCACCCTGGTGGGTGATCACGTCAGAACCGCATCAAGACCAGTCGGGGTCCCTCCATACCGATATGAAAGCCGTTTTCTCCATCGCAATTAGTGGGACTATCTCTATCAGGTGCTCCGACGCGATAAGCTCCAGTTCAGGAGGAGAGATGGACATCCGAAGTGGTCGGGGGAGGGCCATGACTGCTGCTGCTGTAATATGTCACAGGTCGCAGGTCAGAGTGGCAGTGGCACGTGACCTGTCGCGTGAACACGCGTATGTAGTAGGCGCCAAATCACAGGATACAACTCATTCATCGACTGGAAGAACATACCCAACAGCTCACTCACTCTTGCAGGTTAAAATTGCTTTTCATATTGATGCTCGGGGCAAGGACGAAGCAGGTCTTTTCCTACGGCCGGCGAGGGCAGCGTATCGTCAATATCTCTGATCGACGAGAGAGGGAGCAGGCGATCATCGACTCACCTGAATTGTCGTCGGATGACATTGCTCCGCCCCGCACTAAATCGCTCAAGAGGGAGAACGCTATCATAATCTCATCTCCGAAGCTTCAGATACAGCGTAGACCTAAACGTCCAAGCGGCTCACCGGCGAAATCGCCCCTTGCTATAGTCCAGAAGAAGACTCAGACCAACCAGGATAAGGCAACGCCGAGTGCTCCCAGGAAACGAATCCGCTCAAAACTAGAACCAAGAACTACAACGCGCCAACCCCTTACGCCCCTCTGTCTTAATGGCGCATCGTCAAATGAGCAACCGTTAGTTTTGGCAAGGAGAAAATCCAGAGCAGCTGCTGTCAAACCAAACACCCTTGCAAAGCTGAAGCCGCATTCACCAGTTGTTGCTATGGACATAATCGTTCTCGATGAAGACGGAAGCACCGTAACACAAGAGCGTCGCCTCTCTCACACCGAAGTTCTGACGAACCCAATGTGCACTGTGACTAGCAAAGTCAAGAGCGTCACCAAAAAGTGTGTTAAGAGTTCTGCACCTATTGTCATCAGTGATGATAGCGACGTGGAGAACTTATGGCCCAGACGAGCTGCACAGCGAGGAAAACGAAAATCACCCATTGTAATTTCTTCCGATGAATCAGAAGTGGATGCCCAACCCATCGTACTCCAGAACCATCTACCTGCTCTTGCCAGATCGCCCTCAAGAACCAAGTTGCTTGCTGTAGAAGTAATGGTTCCATCTGCACGGGTCAGGACTTCGAAGGTTCCTTCCACCCTTCCTTCAAGTGCAGTGCCAGACCCTCCTCGCGCCTCGACACCTCCGAAGACACCTCCACTACCAGTGATCCGACCTCCTCCAACTGCTGTCCAATCACTCTTGCGTGCCCCCCCTCCCCTAGCAAAGGTCCGACAGCTAACGCCCATACGCGGCGGTTCAAGCCGATCACTATTTCGGCGCCCACCCCCAACGCCTTCAACACCGACTGAAGCAGACCTTTCGTTCGAGCTTGCGCAGCTAGATCTTTCGGGCGTCACAGAAACAGATGACCTGACCTTCGCGCAGCCAGATTATCTCATGCCTCTTCTGAACGAGTGCGGGCAGACATGTCCACACGAGTTTTCTGCATTCATCGAGACCTTCCCGTTCGATCCCGTTGTTCAGACTTCTGAGGAAGACGAAGATGCTAAGTTTCGCAAGATTGGAGAAGCTTCGTACTCGGAGGTATTTGGCATCGGCGATGTGGTGCTCAAAGTTATTCCAATCCGGAATGAAGAGGAGACCATACGCCCAGGAGCTGCTGAGATACCAGCACCTAGTGACGCCAGGGATGTGTTAAAAGAGGTCATTGTGACGAGGGAAATGGGAGGAATTTGTGATGGGTTCGTGAACCTTCTGAAGACATATGTGGTGCGGGGAAGGTATCCGTCATTACTCTTGGATTTATGGGATGAATATAATGAGAAAAAGGGTTCAGAAAGCATCCGACCGGGTGAGCTCTAGTCGTGTCTATACCAATTCAACACTTAATGCCAACAAACGTAGATTCCTTCGGCCTGGCGCAGGTCTACGCCATCATCGTACTACCCAACGGGGGCCCAGATCTTGAGTCGTTCGTGTTCAAGAACGCTTCAAAATCTGGTTGGCATCAAGCGTGTGGTGTGTTCTGGCAGGTCGCAAGAGCGCTTGAGCAAGCCGAGGGGTTAGTAAACTTTGAGGTGAGTGGGTAGCTAAGCCATCGGCATCTGGCCTATACCACGTCCGACAGCACCGCGATCTCCATTGGGGCCAGATCCTCGTGAAGAGCGTTCCTGTCAAAAAGTCAACGAAAAAAATGGGTTCCACAGTTAGGGTTCCAATGGATGACACACGTTTCGGTGTCAAGGCTACTGTCATCGACCTAGGCTTGTCTCGAATGGACGCTACGTATACCCAAGGTTCCAAGACGTACTGGACACCGTTCGATGAGGAGATATTTGACGGAGAAGGCGAGCAGTTCTTTTACCAATGAACGACAGGCTTCTAACAACGATATATATAGGCGACTATCAGTATGACGTCTACAGAATGATGAGGGACCTTAACGGCGGTGTTTGGGAGCGTTATCAGCCTTTCACGAACGTCATGGTAAGAATACTCGTAACATCCTCCCCTCCCCGGTTGATGGATACTTCGCATAGTGGCTTCATTATTTAGCAACCAAATTGCTGCACTCCAAGCGCCTGAAGCTTTCAGGAAGCAAAATAAAAATTGCGGACGAAGCACAACGCGTCTCTGCGACGGGCTATGATGAGCAAGATTGTTACAACTGCTTAGTAGAGATGGAAAGGCTGTTGGGTGGTTGCATTACCTCGGCACGGAAGGGTCAGAAGAGACGTCGGAAAACGGTCGCAGTACCCGCTGGTCCTAAATCCGCAACGGAAATTATCGCTCACGGTGTGCGACAGGGCTGGGTGCGATGAGAAATCTTGTAACATAGCACTAGTTTTTCTTGTTTGGCGCTAAGATAGGCTGGCACGAAACCTTCCTAATTGGGGTGTCGCATGCAACGATCCAGACGTCATGACCACATCCGAATCTGTTAATTTGGAGTCGACCAATGCAAGCTTTTAAAATGCTCAGTTCTTGTTATCTTCTGCCATCTCTGTTCCAGTTCCATACTTTGTCGAACTCCCACTATGACGGAGAAAGCGACCCCGTTTGACCTACAAAAGATCGTTAACCTCGACGGCTATCTAGAGCCATTCCTTCCAGCTATCGAGCGCCGTCACAAGCTATTCCAGCAGTGGAAAGACATCATTTTTGAGTATGAAGGAGGGTTCGAAAAATTCACGAAGGGGTATGATGTGATGGGCTTTACGGTGAAGGGGGACGGTACAGTAGTATACAGAGAATGGGCACCCAATGCCAAGGAAGCTAACTTGATTGGCGAGTTCAGTCAGTCACCTTGCATCGTCCCTAGGCGCCAGTGCTTGATGCTGAATTGTCATTTCTGCAGACATGTGGAATAGGATGTCCCATCCCATGACGAAGAACGAGTTTGGGATATGGGAGATCACTGTGCCTCCGAAAGCCCCAGGCGAACCTGCGATATCTCATGACTCCAAGCTGAAAGTAAGTACAACTGAGCATTTTAGTTCTTGTCACTGAGCTATCCCTTGGTGTATGAGATATCCATGATTATGCCAACCGGTACCCGCATCGAAAGGCTGCCAGCCTGGATACACCGGGTCACGCAAGACTTGGCCTTTTCCCCCACGTACGAGTCCCGTTTCTGGAATCCTCCTGCTGCAGAGCGTTACAAGTTCAAACACCCCCGCCCACCCAAACCCCAGTCTGTGAGGATATACGAAGCACATGTCGGCATATCTACAACAGAACACCGGGTGGGGACGTACAAAGAGTTTACACGGAACATCCTTCCTCGGATAAAGAAGCTTGGATACAACACCATCCAGTTGATGGCGATTATGGAGCACCCTTATTATGCATGTAGGTTTGCCTTTTGCGACTGTTCATGACTGCCGTTGATGATCGTTTGTTAGCGTTTGGGTATCAAGTCACGAGCTTTTTCGCCGCAAGTTCTCGATACGGTACTCCTGAAGACCTCCGAGAACTCATCGATACTGCTCATGGAATGGGTCTCACCGTCCTCCTTGACGTCATCCACTCCCATGCTTCCAAGAACGTTCTGGATGGACTGAATGCTTTCGACGGTACCGACCATCACTACTTCCACGAGGGCAGCAAGGGACGACACGAACTCTGGGATAGCAGGTTATTCAACTATGGGTCACACGAAGTCCTAAGATTCTTGCTGAGTAACTTGCGCTTTTACATGGAAGAGTACCAATTCGACGGGTTCCGGTTTGATGGAGTCACGAGCATGATGTATCTGCATCACGGCATAGGGACTGGATTCTCTGGCGGATACCACGAGTACTTTGGTCCCAGTGCTGATGAAGAGGCTATCGCTTACATGATGCTGGTGAGTGCATCGCAAATCGTGCATGGCGAAAATTCACAAAGCGTAGGCCAATGATGCTCTGCACACACTCTACCCCTCGGTCATCACCATAGCAGAAGATGTTTCCGGAATGCCTCTCCTCTGTATTCCAGTCAGCCAAGGTGGCATTGGTTTTGACTATCGATTGTCCATGGCCATCCCGGACATGTGGATCAAACTTTTGAAACACCAGTCAGACGACCAGTGGAATATTAGCGATATTGTGCATACGCTGACCAACCGCAGACATGGAGAAAAGAGCGTTGCTTATGCTGAAAGCCATGATCAGGCTTTGGTCGGTGACAAGACTCTAGCATTTTGGTTGATGGACAAGGAAATGTGTAAGTACTCGATGGCGACTATGCTCGGCAGATAGGTTGAGTTTGTGAGGCTAGACACCAATATGTCGGATCTAAGTCCATCGACGTCTGTCATTGCGCGCGGACTTGCGCTGCACAAGATGATACGGTGAGCGCAATACAAGCTTTCTTCACTCGTTCACTCAATCATGTTAGGTTATTGGTACATTCACTTGGAGGGGAGGGCTACCTGAACTTCGAAGGAAACGAATTTGGGCATCCAGAGGTAAGTACTATCGATGGTTCGACTCCATCACTCTGACAGTGTCCCGCCCGTAGTGGCTCGACTTCCCTCGAGAGGGGAATAACGACTCCTTCCAATATGCACGTCGTCAATGGAATGTTGTGGATGATCCTCTGCTGCGATACCAATACCTCAACAACTTTGACGCTGCGATGAACCATTTGGACGGCCAGTATGACTGGTTGTCCTCACCTCAGGTACAACGATAATCGGTCAGATGACCATCGACTGACATTTTGTGGCCCAGGCGTATGTCTCCCTCAAACATGAAGGCGACAAGATGATCGTGTATGAGCGCGCTGGCCTTCTTTTCATATTCAACTTCCACCCCACAAAATCGTTCACGGATTATTTCATAGGTGTTGACGTCGCCGGGGATTATACAGTGGTTTTGAGCAGCGATGAAAAGAAGTATGGAGGATTTGAAAACGTGAAATCAGGTGGCAAGTATCCGACGACGCCCAATGAATGGAATGGCAGGAAAAATCGGACACAGGTGACCGTCTTTATTTGTGATTGATCGCTAGCATTCACATTTCAGATGCTACAGGTCTATATACCATCGAGGACCTGCTTAGTTCTGGCAAAGTGCTGAGGGGGGCGAAGAAAGTTGCTGGTTCCGCCATGGGCAAAATGCCTTTGCTTGCGTCAATATAGGCATGAATTTTGAAATACTTATGCAATACTTATCGCCAGATAGGTGGAATAAAAAAACATGGCTGCAATAATCGTATTTCTAGCTTCAAGTGGGACACGAGGTGTGAAGCCCAGTGAGAACTGGTTATGAAAATTTATGAGGAAAATATGAGCTGGTGTGACCACCCCAGCCCGTTCACATCCCGTCATATTTCCCTCATCAAAGCGGAAACATTTCACAATTTCGATATGACGGGGCGGGACCGCGTGTGTTCACTAATGAGATTTTTTTGTTCGATTCACATGGGATCATATCC